>BPTQ01000009.1:358271741-358314021 GCA_019973895.1 Chrysanthemum seticuspe
CTAACACACCATAAAATGGCTGAAAACAAATATACAAAGTAAGGAGCTCACCAATACTTAATAACCCAATTAGGGTTAGATGGGTATAATTTCCAGTTTGGGCTTTCAGTTTCAGTTGTATCTTTTCAGTTGAGCGACCTTTATTGACGGTTTATCGTCAATGTTTGTCAATATACTGTCAATGTTTGTATTGACGGTATAGTACTTGGTAGTGTTGCCAAGTGTACATGGAAAAGCTATACATAAATATCTAATCTTGTACATTGCTAATGATACTACTGTCTAAATATCTTTTATCTCTAATAAAGTATAAAACCATATAGCAACTAATTTCTAGGCACTTTAAGCCGGTTGTTAACCATAGTCTCGGCCTTAGTAGTATATGGTTCTAATTAAAAAAAATAAAGGACAAAACTTAATCGTTACATGTTCTAATCTATAAATACATATCGAAAAGGTACATGTGAACCGTTGTGATGGTTCATGATATGGCAGTTATGTTTGTAACTGTCATATAACTGTTTGTAACTGCTATTTGGCAGTTATTTCCAGCGAGTTGACTTTTCTATGTTGACTTTGACTTTCGGGTTTGACCTTTAATATGGGTAGATTGGGATTAACCCAATAATTCATAACCACTCGAGGAATGAAACATATAAACAAAAGTCGGTAAAATACCACACAATCATAGCTACACCACAATAATCCCTACTCCCCATCCCCATTACCATCACAATCATCATTTTCATCATCATTCCAGCTCGACTTTATCTTAGATGACATCTTGGATAAAGAACTGTTGTCAATGATGTAAAGCCATGCTGAGTCGCTTGCTATGATGCTGAAACAAGTTAGTGAACCATCTGATACAGTAACTGACATCACCAAGGAATTATCCGTGGTTTCAACTCCACCAAATAGAGAAACTGTTCATCCTACAGAAAAAACAACACAACAAATGTTATTTATTCTATAGTCTCAGATACACCACCCTCATCAGATTCAACTAAGGTCGAAGATACTGGAAAAACAATGCTCATAGGTGAAACTAGGAGCAGATATGCAAAAAGGCCACTTTTTCCAAGCTGCACAATCGAAACAAGGAAAAAGAAAGCGGAGTAATGGAAAATCAATCGCTTTTGTGATCTTTCTACATTAGTAGGTTTTCATAAGGAATTGGAGATATTCAAAGTTGGATGTTTCCTTTTGGGATGCGGAAGAGCCATATGGAGCTTAGGTTTGAAAACATTGGTCAGGATGATAATCCAACTATTCATCTTAGTTATTAGGACTTTATTCTAAATTATCGTGTACTTGAAACTGCGTCATGTTGTGTTTCTGCTACTTAAGACATTGATATTGTGTTAAATTATGCGTAGAAAAGTGAATAGGCGTAAACATATGGTTAGGTAGATAAGTATGTAGAAGGTGTGTTGATCAGGTATTATGTGTTTTTGAGATTAAAACTGCATGTATTTTGGACAAAAATTATGTTTAACAGCTAATGGCATTATGGCTTTTATAATTATGTGCATATGCAATACGTTTAATAGCTAAGGATAGTAAGTTCTACGATATGTTAAGTCATATATTTTTTTAACTAATATGTGACGAATCAAGTGTGCAGGGTGTAAAATTATGTGGAGCAGCCAATGGGTGAAAATGGATATTTCTTAATGCGTTCATTTCACATGAGAAAATCTTTTTTAAACCCGTAGCCCTCTTAAATTGTTGATTCAGTGTTGCCCTGGAAAAACTTTGCACCTCATTTTTTTTTTTCTTTTTTTTTTCTTTTTTTTGCTTATCTCTTCTTCTGAGATAAAAAGTCTCTGTCCCTTTGAGAATTAGAAACCGCTCTTGGTTCTTTGATGGGTTGACCGCCGTGTGTTTGGCTTGGTTAACCGCTCCTTCTTCTTCTCCGGTGTTGTGTGTTCTTCGCGAGCACTAATAACCCTTCAATTGAAACCTAGGGTTTCGAATGATTTGGCGGTTTTTCTATCCGTGAGAGATTTGATGATTGGAGTATGCAATTGAGTCAATTGGTGACTCAATTGATCTTTCTGAGCTCGATTCCTTATATGAACAGGTGTGTTTGTTCTAATTTGAATCGATTTGATTATTGCCCTTGATGATGACTTAGCGTTATCCTCTTGATGTTATTTTTCTGTTTTGAATCTTGGGTTCGGATTTTTTTAACCGTGCCTAATCCCTTGATAATGATGATTTCTGGGTTATGTATTTTTCGGTTGATGTTCTTGACAGAAAAGTTTGCAAAAAAAATAATGAAGCCCTTTTGTTACCGGTTAAAATTAATCACGAAAGTGATTAATCCCTTGGTGACAAGAGTTAGATTCTCCTGATGATAAACACAAAATGATTTTAGTGATTGTGTTTTAATCGGATTTGCAAACTGTTTTTGGCCAAAAAAATAGTGCAGTTTTGA
The DNA here is from genome assembly GCA_019973895.1 of Chrysanthemum seticuspe. Taxonomy (NCBI): domain Eukaryota; kingdom Viridiplantae; phylum Streptophyta; class Magnoliopsida; order Asterales; family Asteraceae; genus Chrysanthemum; species Chrysanthemum seticuspe. The sequence goes on from BPTQ01000009.1 coordinate 358,274,185, forward strand.
TTCAAAACAGGAAATAAAAAAAATTAATCTTGGTATATGATGATTCCGGCTCTGATACCAATTGTTGGCCGAATTTCACGGATCTTTAATCAACGATATACCAAAATATGAAATAATCTCTATTTTCTATAAATCTGTCATCATAGTAATCGTTACATGTTCTAATCTATAAATACATATCGAAAAGGTACATGTGAACCGTTGTGATGGTTCATGATATGGCAGTTATGTTTGTAACTGTCATATAACTGTTTGTAACTGCTATTTGGCAGTTATTTCCAGCGAGTTGACTTTTCTATGTTGACTTTGACTTTCGGGTTTGACCTTTAATATGGGTAGATTGGGATTAACCCAATAATTCATAACCACTCGAGGAATGAAACATATAAACAAAAGTCGGTAAAATACCACACAATCATAGCTACACCACAATAATCCCTACTCCCCATCCCCATTACCATCACAATCATCATTTTCATCATCATTCCAGCTCGACTTTATCTTAGATGACATCTTGGATAAAGAACTGTTGTCAATGATGTAAAGCCATGCTGAGTCGCTTGCTATGATGCTGAAACAAGTTAGTGAACCATCTGATACAGTAACTGACATCACCAAGGAATTATCCGTGGTTTCAACTCCACCAAATAGAGAAACTGTTCATCCTACAGAAAAAACAACACAACAAATGTTATTTATTCTATAGTCTCAGATACACCACCCTCATCAGATTCAACTAAGGTCGAAGATACTGGAAAAACAATGCTCATAGGTGAAACTAGGAGCAGATATGCAAAAAGGCCACTTTTTCCAAGCTGCACAATCGAAACAAGGAAAAAGAAAGCGGAGTAATGGAAAATCAATCGCTTTTGTGATCTTTCTACATTAGTAGGTTTTCATAAGGAATTGGAGATATTCAAAGTTGGATGTTTCCTTTTGGGATGCGGAAGAGCCATATGGAGCTTAGGTTTGAAAACATTGGTCAGGATGATAATCCAACTATTCATCTTAGTTATTAGGACTTTATTCTAAATTATCGTGTACTTGAAACTGCGTCATGTTGTGTTTCTGCTACTTAAGACATTGATATTGTGTTAAATTATGCGTAGAAAAGTGAATAGGCGTAAACATATGGTTAGGTAGATAAGTATGTAGAAGGTGTGTTGATCAGGTATTATGTGTTTTTGAGATTAAAACTGCATGTATTTTGGACAAAAATTATGTTTAACAGCTAATGGCATTATGGCTTTTATAATTATGTGCATATGCAATACGTTTAATAGCTAAGGATAGTAAGTTCTACGATATGTTAAGTCATATATTTTTTTAACTAATATGTGACGAATCAAGTGTGCAGGGTGTAAAATTATGTGGAGCAGCCAATGGGTGAAAATGGATATTTCTTAATGCGTTCATTTCACATGAGAAAATCTTTTTCTGAAAACCAGAAACTTTTTACCATCTCATTTAAGTATTCCTATAATACTATATTTTAGAATTTGAAGATACACCTTGCATATAATTTTAAGGTTCATAAGTGTTGGCCTAACGAGGTTGGTCCTACCCTATTGTTGAGAAAATTGGAGAGCTTGAAAAAGCTGCTTATTGATGGGAAAGCTAGTCTTATGGATGATGATGGTAATCCTATTTAAAAGGCTGATTATTCGGGTAATAGAAACGGTTTTCCGTCTACTTCTTCTACTAAGAGGGTTAACCCATTCTCTAAAGTTGGAGAGATTGTTGATTCTGACAGTGATGAAGAGGAGGTTGTGAACACTTTTAATGAGTCTATGAACCTATTTGGTGGTGGTCATGATCATGAAGATGATTATGATGATTATGATTAGATCAGGTCTATGATCTTCCAGGAAATTTGGATGCTTTGAATGACATGTATGGTATCAAGCTCCAAGGCTTTGGTAGGAAGTAATTTTGTTTTCATAGGAGTCTAATGTTATCTTTTGAGTAGTGGTTTTTTTTCTTGTTTAGAGAATAAAGAGTACCTTGTTATGTAAGCTTTAATTTTCTGCCTATGTAACGGGCTGAGATGTGGGATTCACCCATATCCTTTATACTTAAACGTTTTTTGGAGTAATATATTTATCTGGTCTTTGACCTTTTACCAAAAAAAAAAAAAAAAAAAAAAAAGTGTTGGCCTAATTGCAAAGAATTCTGCCGCTTTAAAAATCGTCTAAATCTGCTTAAAAACTTCAATTTAATGGTTCCTTAAACCATCTGCCAAGTTTCTTTTTAAACAATATCTTGGTATACGTCTGCCAAGTTTCTTTTTAAACACTATCTTGGTATACGTCTTAAGGGACGTTTTAAGGTGTGTTTTTTTGGGTAAAGGGCATTTCACCCGGTAAAATATATTACTCCAAGAAAAACGTTTAAGTATAATGGAATGTGGCTAATGTACCACATTAACCGCAAGCAAACGCTTGACACAGCCACTAATCATTTATGACATGCCATAAACGACAACTAGCTACAACCAACTAGACCTCCAAACCAAAAACCATCATAAAAGATACAATTTACACAAACTAAAAAGCAACCTAGTTAAGACAAAAATCTTGAATTCCAGCAACCTTTAACTGAGCAGGAGAGAGGCCAAAATCATCATCATCATAATTGTTGCCATCACCCATAGCCGCTTTCCATTGCTTATAAAGACTATGCTCCTTACCTCCATTTCCAGAATACAACGTCTCAATGTGATCATCAAAAACTTCATCATCATCGCTGTCAGAAACTATCACATTGCCCACCTTAGAGAAAGGGTTGCTACCCACCTTAGTTGAAGAAATAGCCTTTTTAAGAGGTTTACCATCATTATCCACAAGGGTAGCTTTCCCATCAATAATAAGCTTTTCAAGCTTTCCAATTTTGTCAGCAATAGGAATGTTCTCCATAGGCGATGGATACGTAGCTTTGGAAGAGCTAGAGATAACATCAGGAGTACACGTATTGCCAATCACAGGTTCCAAAACCGCATCTTGTTCCGTAAGCACATCAAAACTGTTCTTCAAATCAACAAGGTTGATATCATCCACCCAATTATCATTCATACTTTGGTCATCTCGGGATGGAGTCGTACTACTAGTAGGATTTGTAGTAGGTTCTTTACTAGAAGTAGAACCTACATTAACCGTTGGAGAACCTGTATTCGACATCGATGCTCCTCCATTCTTTGGCTTAGTAACCAGCCTATAGTAATACAAAACTTTAGGCTTTTGAAAACGAATCCCATCAACCTGACGATTAGTACCCTAAAGCTTACTTTTTCCTTTCTTCTTATAAGCTTCAACGAAACCCTCTTCATCAACCAACGATTTATCTTTCACAACCGGTTTCACTCTTTTAGGACATCCATCATCATTGTGATCAAATACTTTACAAGTTTCACATCTTGGCGGCTTCCACTCATATTCAATATCAATTTTTTCCAAAGAATGACCGGACCCATTAGGGTAGGGAATAACAACTACAAGAGAGTCAAGTAAGGCTTCCTTTGATGACACTTCCACAAGGTCCCTAGCATAAGAATTACGACCCCATGACTTAAGGCACATCGTACTCGTATAGGAATCAAGCATGATAGGACAACCAATTTGCGTTGTTATCAAACTAAGACCAACCTCAGAATACGCAACAACCGGAATATTATGGAGTTTAACCCAAACTGGAGCTAAAGTTATATCATCTTTTGTAAGTTTAATGTTTAGAGTCCAAATATTCAAAAAGATAGGCACCAATTGTATCAACCATGGACCTTCTTCCAACCCTCTTTCCATACCATCTTTTGTTTCAAATTGGAACATAAAAAAACCATTATTGAGCATAACCCTTTGTAAACAAAACTTTAGCCATGTATTCCTCACATAATTTTCAACAATCGGGAAAGCGAGTCTCTTACCAATGAAATAACCATACAAAGTATTAGTGAATCTAGACCTTACCTCATCGACTGCTTCTAAAGGAATGCCACACATTGCTCATTCCTCATCTCTGAAATCTTTACAATCTTCTTAGGCAATGCCACACATTGCTCATTCCTCATCTCTAAACATATCCGCAAATGAGGTAGCCGAACCTGGTTGATTAGTTGGTTGATTCCTAACATCAGACTTTGAACCCTTATCCTTATACATCTCTCGAAACCCACAAACAAAACGAAACCCAATAGCAAATAACATGAAAAGAAAGCCAGCATGCAACACCAACAATTAGAGAAAAAAAAAAGAAAAGAAAAGAAACCCTAATCGCCCGATTAGGGTTTATACACATTAGGATCCAATCACTAACCGTATTCCATCATAATGATCGATACGTATGATCGAGCAAGAAAACAATTAATATTAGCGAAAACTAAAAGTACGAAATAGTCATGTGAATCCACCAATCAGGTTCGGTTCATATGCAAATGTTACAAACGAATTGACTAATTCTTAACACCAACAAATAGCGACCAAAAGTTAAGACGATCGACCAATAGGGAATAAGGGATTGAAAAATCGTAATTCGTTTTTTCGCCTAAGAGAATTTTAAGGTGTGTTTGGTGGTGCTAAAAACTAACACCCATATAACTTCGGCAATTGACTCTTATATGCAACTAATTAATAAGTTTGAAGGAAGTTGATTATGAAATTCTTTACACAAAACAAGACCTAATTTTAACAATCTAACTTAGTTTAAAAACCATTAAAAATATAGTTAGATCCAAAAAAAAAAAAAAAAAAAAAAAAAAAAAAAAAAAAAAAAAACCATGTACATTAGATTCAACAAAAACCCGAACTATACAAACCGAAAAACCCACCCCAAAAACCGAAAAAACACTTGGCCCTCCACTAATCCCTAAACCGGTTACAAACCCTTAATCTTCATAAGAAACAACAACTTGTCATGTACCCGAAGCTTTGTTTCCTTAAACATAATCAACAGACCCGTGACCTTCTCTGGCTCATGCCTTTGAATAATTAGCTCAAGCCCAATGGTGAACATTAAGGGCTTTTTTATTTAGATAAATCTAATACACTTGTTGCATAGACTAGGGACATAAACTTTTACAAAAACTAACTAAATAGTAATTACTATCGGATAAACGTATCAACAACGGAACCGAATTAGATATTCGGCATTCGGTTCAGTCATGTTTTTCAAAAACCGAATTACTAAAGACAAATGCCATGGCCTTCGGCATATCAAGAATAACTAAAACCTTTATAATAAAAATCCCTAAAGAAAGCCGCTCTCTTATAAAAAAAAAATTGTTTCCATCAAAAGTATTAAGACATACTTTTAAAATATATTTAAAACCCGATGCCTACAATAATACCGTATGCAGACGCTTCGCCGCAACACGCGGGTTGAAATCTTTATTAGACAACAAGAAAATTACTCCGAATAAAACCAAGAATATAGCTTATAATGATGTTCTAACAAATATTAAATAACCATAAATTATAAATTAATGTCTGTAGCACTTCGATGGCTTAAAATCTTAAGCCACAAATTCACTTTTACCAGTTATTTGGAAATATTAAAAATTGTTCTTTTTTGTATATAGATTGAATTAGATTTAAATTCGAACAAATAGGGCCAAAATGTATTTACACTGATGTCATTCAAATTCGAACAAATATTAGATTTAAATTGGCTTCGCCGTAACGCACGACGATAACCCAATTACTCGTTTAGAAAATTCAGGGAATGTTCCTTTCTAAATAATTAAAAATGTAAATATGTCCGGTCTTCAAATGACTTTTCTTCCCGTAGATTATATGAAAGCATGTCTTGTAGCCTATATAAAGTTAGTCTGAGAACCCCCTAACAACTAAATTCACTAAAGCAGAAGCCATGAAATTCCTTGTACTCATGTGGGTAGTATTTCAAATGTTTTCATTTACAGCTTCTGATACGAATTCTACCTCTGAATGGTACACCTTCATTAATTCAACCAACCTCGCGAAGCCAGACTGCGACAGCCGATGCGGGGACTTAATTGTTCCTTACCCTTTCGGTGTCGGCAACAACAAAAAGTGTTATATAGATGAGGGATTTCGCATATACTGCAACACATCAATAAACCCTCCAAAGGCCACTATTCAAAAAGGCGACTACAACTCGATCAAATTGATATCTGATTCCACCATCCTGCTTTCCAACCAATTGGCTAGCTGGTGCTATTCTCCAAATGGCACAGCAACCTATTTTCCAATCTGGATGACGAGATTTAATGTCAGTACATACAGCTTATCGAAAGTTAACAAGTTCACAGTTATCGGTTGCGATAGTTCTGCTTTCCTGAGAAAATTCAGAATGGTAACAAAGTCACTTTATGAAGTTTTGACGTCTACTGGTTGTTCGGTCTATTGTTCATATCCGGAGGAGGTTGTAGCCGGCGAGTGTACAGGAAATGGTTGTTGTCAATCATCCATACCCAACGGCATGACCTATTACGGAATTAACGTACGTAATTCAACCGTAGTTAGGAACCATACGTGGGCGCTTCCTTGTACATACGCCTTTGTTGGTGAGGAGAATGTATTCAAGTTTAAGGGTGTTAATGATTTAAATGATACTAATTTCGAAAAGGAGATCGAGGATACTGTGCCGATAGTGCTTGAATGGGCTATTGGTAATCAGAGTTGTTCTGAAGCCAAAGCAACAGATGGTGTTGCCTGCCAATCAAATAGCATATGTGTTAGCTCTCCAAGGGAAAGTGGTGGGTACCGTTGTGTTTGTAAAGAAGGCTATGAAGGAAATCCATATCTGTCTCCTGGCTGCCAAGGTATAATCTAACTTAAATAACACGTGTCCTTAAATTATTATTTTTCCTTTTCACAAGATTCCCTCAACTTCAATATAACTAATGCATATTATTATTTTATAAATTTTCAAGCGAACAGTCAACTTTGTTTAATTTCATACTACATATGAAAAAGTAAACATAGCGTTGTTCATACACTCAAGTATATCCTAGGTGGATCTAAATTCATAGAAAACAATTCATTTTCATCGAATATCCAAAAGGCTTGTTACAGGCATAGTAATAGTAAATTATTTATAATATAACCTTGCTCATGTTTTAATGTCTATCCAAGATGGATTTTGAATCATAAAAATATCATTTCCATGACATATCCAAAAGGTGTTTAACATTTAAATTTGTTTGTTACATGCATAATAATTGTAAAGGCTCTATGATGTGTGCCTACATGTTACTTAACTGGTGAGAGTTGTCCGCACGTTGCGGCGGAACAAAAGTAATCAATAATAAGTATTCAGTTCTTGAAATTCAATTAATATATAAATAATTACTCGTTAATATTTTTACTGGAGTTAATTTGTTTGTTAAATCATGAAATTATGGACGTTCTTTGTAAAGTGAGGTAATTAACATGGACTATTTATGTAATATTTCGTAACACAAACAATCTTTAAAGTTAACTGAAGACCGTACCTAAAATTAGTAGGTGACTCAAGGGGCATTATTGTAAATTTTTGTTATACAAATGGTCACACATATAACATAAGGACTGTTGATGCAATCACATTTGACGACAGGGGTGCATTTCAAAATTTATTAAGAACTATCTTTGAGACGTAAGTTAACTGGATACAACTCTTGCCACAATCGCATTTAACGACATGAATGAATTTCGAAATGTATTATAGACTGTCTCTGAAACGAAAGTTAACCAAAAGGATAATTTTTGCCAATTTTAAAAATATACTGTAGTTTTCCGGTAAATCCCCTCACAAAGCAACAAAAAACATCTATTTTTACAAATGTTATTTATATAATATTTTATTAAAGATATCATTTACAACTCTGCTTACACAGAAAATTAGCAATTTAAAAGGGTATCATAAAGCCTTAAAATATCCGGATCTCACTGATTTAGGGATAAACTTGTTACTATAGTCACTGATACGATCACCCCTTGCCATCCTCCATGCATACATGGAAGATTTGTTCTCTTTTAGTTTGTGCATGCATTTTGTCCACTAGCAGAAAATTGACTTGTTACAATAGAAAATTGACTTTTTGCAGTATTTTTTTCCAATTTTTACTTTGAATATTTTTATTAAAGCAACAAAAAACATCTATTTTTACAAATGTTATTTATATACTCCCTCCATTTCAAAATTATAATCCTCTTTTGACTTTTTTTGTCTTTCTTCTACAACTTTGACCATAAATATTTTTGTTTGTGTTATATAATACTTGATGCAAATTATATGAATAGATTGTGTTTTAAATGTATTTTTCATTAGTATATTTTTCATCAACTATTGTATAACACAAACAAAAATATTTAAGGTCAAAGTTAAAAAAGAAAGACCGAAAAAGTCAATAAGGGACTATAATTTTGAGACGGAGGTAGTAATATTTTTGGTATAATATTTAATGAAAATGATACCAACGAAATTACATTAAAAACTAGACAATTATTTTAGAATGGGGGTAGTAGTATTGTTTTGCTTTCTATTTATATGCAACTAATTACCTTTGCAAATGAAATCGGAAGAGAAAAAAGAAGAAAAAGAATGAGAAAATTAGTTTAAGATTAGTTATTAAATAGTTGTTAAAGTATAGTTATCGTCTAAAAACAAGAGTGATCATCTCAAATCGATCTCTATCACACCAAGAAGTGTCATTAATGTAAGTCAAAGATCTGTCATTTAAGGTTTGTAGGAGTTTTACACATATAGTGACACAAAGATTTGGCAGAAAATTTTAACTATTTTTCATGGCTAATTTATATTGAATAACTAGCATAAAGATAGAAGAAACAAATACAGGCCAAAGACAAAGAAACACTCCTATAAAGCAACCAAGAAGAATCCGTCAACAACCACACGAAACCATTGAAATAATTTACCACCTTTTCTAATAAAAGAAAGTGACAGATAGTGACACCTTTTGTGTGTCACTAATAGGTCTATCAAAAACAACAATTTCTTTGTAGTGAAATTTAGTGTTATAAATTACGTATTTTAGCTCTTTAAGATATGTCATATATAATGATTCCTTAATTTTGTTATGTTGAAGATTAGCCGATCATTGGTTGTGTTGGTTTTTTTGCTAGATATCAATGAGTGTGATCGAATGGAGGATTTTCCATGCTATGGAACTTGTATTAATACTCCCGGGAATTACACATGCAAATGTAAGGAAGGGTATTCTGGTGATGGCAAGATTCCATATGGTTGCAGACGTTCTGCTGGATATTCAAAATTTAAAACAACCATATTTATTTTAGGTAATTCTTTGACATGTGTGACCCGTAACCCGTTCTGCTTTTCAGTCACATATATATTGAACGAGTACTTAGCACAAAATGATATATTAAAGAAAGATAAATGTGAATTAAATAAAAGGATGACACGATAAATTGGAAGAATTTCTCTTTTCTTAGTTTATTTATCCAACCTACTGTACTTGTTTATAAATAAAATTCTTCTTTGCTCTTCAAAAACAAAATAGTTAATACCATTTTAATTGGTTTACAAAGTATTTTGTGTTTTGTTGAGGTTACCTGCTACTCTCTTTCATTATACTCTTATATGAACAACAAATACAGTGAAAGACCTTGCATGTTTAGTTAGGTGGGTGTCATGGAATCATGTGATCATGGGTGATGGTCACATCTAGCATAATTTTTGGTAAACATGTTTAAGCTCACAACTAATCTTTTCCACCATGATTTTTTCGCTATTTTGTTCCAATATATATACAGTTAGTAAACTTATATTACCTTTTAGTTAAAAACAAAAGCACATACAGATTGTTTAAGTCTCCTATGTTCTATAATCTTTGATGCAAATATAAAACATGTGTTTGTGCAGCTGGTGTTGTATTGGGCATAGGGATACTAGTTTTATCTATTGGTGGGTACAAAATAATCCAAAAGAGGGAGGATAAGAGACGTAAAGAGACATTCTTCAAAAGAAATGGCGGTTTGTTGTTACAGCAACAAACATCAAATGGTGAACATGCAACTCAGACAACAAGAATGTTTAGTGCAATAGAACTAGAAAAGGCAACTGACCAATACAATGAAAATAGAATATTAGGTCGAGGAGGCCAAGGAACAGTATACAAAGGAATGTTACCAGATGGAAAAATAGTAGCAGTAAAGAAATCCATGTTGGTAGATGAAAACCAAGTCGAATCATTTATCAACGAGGTATTTTTACTCTCCCAAATTAGCCACAGAAATGTGGTGAAGTTGCTTGGATGTTGTTTAGAAACAGAAGTTCCGATTCTTGTGTATGAATTTGTGTCAAATGGAGATCTTTGCCAATTCATACATGACGAGAATTATGAGTTCCCTACTTTTTGGAGTATACGACTACAAATTGCTACAGAGGTAGCAGGGGCTCTTGCTTATATGCACTATGCAACTTCTGTTCCTATATATCATCGAGACATTAAATCTTCCAACATACTTTTGGATGAAAAATTTAGGGCAAAGTTATCAGATTTTGGAATATCAAAGTCCGTATTAGGGGATCAAACTCACTTAAGCACATTAGTCAAGGGTACATTTGGGTACTTAGATCCCGAGTACTTTTATTCAAACCAATTCACTGAAAAAAGTGATGTTTATAGCTTTGGGATTGTTGTCGTTGAGCTTTTGACCGGAAAAAAGCCAATATACACAATAGGACCAGGGGAATCGAGAAGCTTGGCAACATTGATTCTGTCAACCGATGAAGGACTGCTAATGGAAAACGTTGATAACCGAGTGCTGGATGGACCAGAAGAGCAACTGCTAGCGTTTGCTAAGCTTGCAAAAAGATGCTTAAGTTTGAATGGAAACATGAGGCCAACTATGAAAGAAGTTGCAACGGAGTTGGAGGGAATAAGATCAAGTCACTAAATAAAATGAATCTATTGTTTATTTTGTATTAACATTGTAGAATAAGCCAGATTGGAGCTATGTCTATGTGGATGACATTATTTTTGTTCTTCAGAGTTAAAAATCTTTAGTTCTTAAGTTTGTCTTTGTGATTTTTCATACTGATTCTTTTTAATATATGTATCGTACCTGTATATGTAACTATATGATGCGTGTACACAATGATTCATTTCCGGGCCTTTTGCTCATTGTTCAAACTCCGCTAGTAATAATAATACGGTTAAACATTTATGGTTGAAATGAAAATGAAATGAATAAGACAGCAAGTAGAGAAGTGAATTCAAATGGTTACAGTAAAAGAGCTATTCTATGGCCATGGGCTTTGATAGGTTTGGACCAACTAGTAAATTGGGTCATTACGTCAAAGTAAATTGAGTCATACGTATGATTTCTGAACCAACATCAAAAGATCCCGATATGTAGAATAGTTTCAATCTTTTGATTGATGATATTAGGTCTGGCATGTTTGATATTTAGAAAAACAGAAAAGAAAAAAAAAATGATATTCAGAAAGTGCATTGATCCCTAGCATGATTTGTAACCTCCATAGTGCCCGAAATGAAGTACTACATATTGTAGACATGTACTTGTGCAAAGAACACAACTATTAGACGGGAGACCCATGAACAGCTCCATAAAGATAATGAGTGATAGGTGATATTTAAATAGAAAGCATGTTTGATGTCACACAACTCCAAATAGAAATAAAAACCATACAAGCAAGTATTTGTGTCACCGGGCTTTGGTCCACTTCCTATTAGCATTCTCCTCTCGTGATATTTCTCCTTTCCCATAGACAAATATTGTGAGAGGAGAAGGCATATGGGAAGTGGACTAAATGACACAAACAAATGATTATATAGTTTTTACTAGCATTTTGGAGGCGTGTTGCATCCACGTAAGAGCTTTTTACAAGATCACCCATACTCAAACCTTTATGGAGTTGACACAAGCATAGGTTTCTTAGCAATGTTCTTTATAAAAATCTCAGACTCAGGCGTTTCCGTGCGGAAAACACTTTTCGATTTGGTGGCACCAATGATTTATTTAATTCTTCAGACTTAGTTCAGAGGGTAGAATCCAGTGTCCTTGTTGTGCTTGATTGGGTAATTGGACATGACAGAAATTGCTCGTAGGCTACAGAATGCCAAGAGAATAGTTAGTGACATGATGCAGATGGTGGTTGATATCATTGTCATTGCAACCAAGGTTACGAGCATAATCCTTATCTTGATCAAGGCTGCCAAGGTCAGTTTCTCTTGTTACAAGTTTACTTTTATAATGACAAATAGATTGTACGCTCCTGCTACTCTATACTTTTAATGCATATTCTCTTTGTTGAATGGTTCAGATTTGAATTAAACCGTAAATTAGCTGGTGCAAGTAGCTATGAACCACAAGCAATATAGAAAGATGATATGTTTCACTTGAGCTGGTCCTTTGGAGTATCCCATGTTTGTGATCATGGGTGGTTATTTTCAGTTCATGTTTTTTTTTTTCTTGTATTTAGCCATGCTATAGTCAAAAAGACAGAGGAGGTTTTTTTTCAGAAAATTATAAAAAGTTGAGACTCTTTTCTCACCATATTTGCTCGTGTTATACTCTTTTCCACCGTCATTTGATATTAGAGCCTTTTTACCTCAAACCATATCGATGGCTGATGAACAACCACGTGGTCGTGGAGGCCATCGAGGAGGACGAGTGCGTGGTCAGCCTCGTCGAGGTGCCGACGGTCGTGTTGGTGAAGATGAACTACAACCGCACCGTCGGGACCGGCGGGACCTAGAGATTGCAGCACAAGGAAGACGAATCAGAGAGTTGGAACACCTACTTGCAGCGGCAAGGTTAGATGTTCATCATGATTTTACTCATGAAACTGGTCGTTTTTCTAATAGCAATGCCGGAGAAGATGGGGGATCAGACTTGTCACTGAGCAACGGGGAAGAAGAGGTTAACCCATGGGGGGCTAATCTTCACCGTCGAGATCGTGGTTTCAGACCGAGGAAACAAGCACGTTCTCAAGACCTCGGTATAAAAGTCGAAATCCTTGTTTTGAAGGTAAGCTCACCCTGATGAGTTTATTGTTTGGTTACACACTGTGGAACGGGTTTTTGATATAAAAAATCTGAGCGATGAACAAAAGGTCAAGTTAGTAGCCATGAAATTGAAGAAAAATGAAAAACAAAAACAACATGCCAGGGAAGGAAAACAAAGATATCAAGTTGGACTAAAATGAAAAACAAACTGATGGCCAAGTTTCTTCCTGTTCACTATAGTCAAGAAGCTTTCGTTGACTATCATAATTTTAGACACGGTACTAGTATGTCAGTTGAAAATTTTACCTATGAGTTTGATCGGTTAAGGATGCGTTGTGGTGTGGATGAGGTAGAAGAACAAACAATTGCTCGTTATTTAGCAAGCTTAAGGCCAGAGATCACTGATGTGGTCCACCTCCAACAATATTGGTCATATAACGATGTGTGTCGATTGTCTTTAAAGGTAGAGGGACAACTAAAGAAAAAGACCAGTAGCTCTTGATTTACTAGTCGTGTTATGGGTAATGAAATGGGTAAGCGAGTTGTAGGTTCGAACCAGACTCGAAACCCACATACAAGTGCAACTCCAAATTCAGGGCCTGGTCAAAACCTGAATTCTAAGATGAGTTCTAGTCGGCGAGGGGCTACAACTAGTAAGCGTTGTTACAAGTGTCAAGGTCTTGGTCATTTTGCTGCCGAGTGCCCAAATTAAATCGTCAAATCGTTACTATATTAGAAGAGGATTTCGGGCATGTGTTTGACGAGTGTGGAGACGAGGTTGAAGAGAATGTTTTTAATCAAGAGGAAATCATGTATGCTGATTTAGGGGAGTCACTAGTGGTTAGACGAACATTGAGTAGAGTTGTGACAAATGAGGATGAGTCATGGTTAAGGTACAACATTTTTCATACAAAGTGTACATGTAAAGGCAAGGTTTGTAATGTCATCATTGATGGAGGAAGCTGCGAGAATGTTATTTCAGCCCCAATGGTTAGTAAGTTGAGCTTGACGACCGAAGAACATCCACATCCTTACAAATTGTCATTCTTTAAGAAGGGTACTGTAGTAAAGGTTTCTAAAAGGTGTTTAGTGAATTTCTCTATAGGAAAAAGTATTTTTATGAAGTTTGATGTGATGTGGTGCCCATGGATGTGTGTCATATGTTGCTTGGTACCATGGCAATTCGATCGTAAGACTATGCACAACGGATACAAGAATACCTACGGTTTCAAGAAGGATGGTGAAACGATTATACTTGGCCCATCTGACATAAGAAAAAAGTCAAAGAACCATTTGTTATCTCAAGCAGAATTCCTAGTAGAGGCACAAGAAGCGACTAATGTGTACGCTTTAGTTGTAGTAGAATCAAATGAATGTCGTTTTGACGTTCCCGATGAGGTGAAAGCTATACTTGAGGATTTTGCGGATGTGGTGCCTGATGAGTTACCACTAGGGCTTCCTCCAATGAAGGACATCCAACATTGCATCGACTTTGTACCAGGGGCGGTCATACCTCAAAGCTGCATACAGAATGAACCCCAAAGAGCATGAAGAGTTGCAAAGGAAAGTACGGGAGTTTTTGGAAAAGGGTTCAATTTAAGAAAGCATGAGCCCTTGTGCGGTACCGGTATTATTGGTTTCAAAGAAAGACGGTTCATGGCGGATGGGTGTAGATAGTCGTGCGGTTAACAAGATAGCAATCAAATACCGGTTTCCAATTTCGCGGTTTGATGATTTAATCGACCAATTGCACGGAGCAGCAGTCTTTTCAAAGATCGAATTACGTAGTGGATACCATCAAATTCAAGTTCGTCTAGGTGATGAGTGGAAAATAGTATTTTAAACTCGTGATGGCTTATATGAATGCATGGTGATGCCTTTCGGTTTATCAAACGCCCCAAGCACTTTCATGAGATTGATGAATCAGGTCTTTTGAGCTTTTATTGGTAAATTCATTGTTATTTACTTTGATTATATTTTGATGTTTAGTGCTACAAAAGAGCTATGTCTTCATCATCTTAGACAAATATTCGAAGTTTTAAGAACTAAGAAGTTATACACCAACACAAATATTCGAAGTTTTAAGAACTCAGAAGTTATACACCAACATAGAAAAAATTGTCATTTTCTAACTGATGAGGTGTTGTTTTTGGGTTATATAGTGTCTAAAAATGGCATTCGAATGGACCCTACCAAAGTTGATGCTATTATCAATTGGCCAACACCAAAAAATGTTCATGAGACCCGTAGATTTCATGGTTTAGCATCATTTTATCGGCAATTTATTCGTAACGTTAGTACCGTAATTTCCCCCATAACAGAATGCTTAAAGGGTAACACATTTCATTGGACTCGAGAGGGAGATGAGGCCTTCGAGTTGTTAAAAGAAAAGGTAGCTTAGGCTCCCCTGTTGATTCTACCTAATTTTGATGATATGTTTGAGGTCCATTGTGATGCCTCAGGGGTGGGAATTGGAGGTGTTTGAAGTCAAAATGGCAGACCAATAGTTTTTTTTATCGAAAAGCTAAATGAGGCGAGGCGAAAATACTCAAATTATGACAAAGAGTTTACGTGATAGTTCGTAGTCGAGAGTATTGGCACCATTATCTTGTTTCGAAAGAGTTCATCTTGTATTCGGACCATGAAGCTCTAAAGTACATCACGAGCAACACAAGTTAAAACCGAGGAACGCCAAGTGGGTTGAATTAATGCAATCGTATAGCTTCTCAATCAAGCATAAGGCAGGAACACTAAACAAGGTAGCTGATGCATTGAGTCGTAGGCATGCCTTATTGTCGACAATGCAAGTTTAGACTATTGGGTTTGAGATATTCAAGGAACTCTATTTTGACGATTATGCTTTTTTGGGTATATGGGAGAAGTGTCAAAATAAGCCTTACCAGCCTTTTATTATACAAGAGGGTTTTCTTTTCAAAGGTAAACGACTTTGCATATCGGAACTTTTGGGTTCTTATCGGAACTTTTGGGTTATTAATATATTTTACCGGGGAATCGTCCCTTTTACCCAAAAAAAATAATCGACTTTGCATACCTAGTTGTTCTTTGCGGGAATTAATAATGAAGGAGGGTCATGTTGGGGGTTTAGCGGGACACTTTGGGGTGACTAAGACCGTGTCTTGGTTAACCGAGCAATTTTATTGGCCACGAATGGAGCACGTCATCGCACGGTTTATAAAGAAGCGTCGAGTATGTAGAGTGGCGAAGACTCGAAGCAGCAATGTCGATTTATACCAACCTCTAGCAGTTCCAGTAGCCCCATGGGTTGATGTTAGTCTTGATTTTGTTCTCTGGTTGCCTCGTACTCAAAGGAATAAGGATTCGATTATGGTAGCGGTAGACCGATTTTCTAAAATGGCACACTTCATTCCTTGCAATAAGACATATGATGCATCGAAGGTTGCGTGTTTATTTCTACAAAAAAAATTGTTCGATTGCACAGTTACCTAAGACCATCACGTCAGATCGAGATGTAATATTTGTGGGGCATTTCTGGCGCAAGATGGGGACACAACTTCAGTTTATTTCATCGCACCACCCACAAAGGGATGGACAAACTGAGGTAGTGAACCGAGGTTGGGGAAATTTGTTACGAAGCTTAGTTGGTGAAAACCCAAGACAATGGAATTTAGTGTTATCACAGGCTGAGTTTGTATACAATAGATCACATAATCGTACTGCTGGAAATACTTCTTTTGAGGTGGTAAGTGGTATTAATCCCATCACCCCACGACCTTAAACCGTTACCAACTACAACTCATTTTAGTTATGGTGGAGAAGCACAAGCTCAACAAGTCCAGCAGATGCACGCTCAAATACGAGCTAGAATAGAAAAACAGAATCAGAAGTATAAAGAGCGATTGGATTCTTATCGCAAGAGAGTCGTATTTAAAGAAGGAGTGTTGGTTTGGATTTTACTTGGGAAGGAGCATTTTCCAGCTGGTAGGTTTGGTAAGCTGCAACCATGGGCTGATGGTCCGTTTCGGGTGCTCAAAAGGATCAACAAGAACGCCTAAAAAATCGATCTATCCCGTACGTGACTAATAGTGAAGACGGCGAAGATGAAGAGATTCACGATATCAAACGCTAGATTCGAGGGCGAATCTTTTCAAAGCAGGGAAGTATGGTGCAATTACCTATGAACCACAAGCAATATAGAAAGATAATATGTATCACTTGAGCAGGTCCTTTGGAGTGTCCCATGTTTGTGATCATGGGTGGTTAAAGTTTTTCAATTTTCATGTTTTTTTCTTGTATTTAGCCATGCTATTGTCAAAAAGATTAAGAAAGTTTTTTTTCAGAAAATTTTAAAAAGTTGAGACTCTATTCTCGCCATATTTGCTCATGTTATACTCTTTTCCACCATCAATAATTGTTGTTGCATTAGAGCATACATCATTATGATGACTATGACTATGATAACTTACGATCTCCCTGGTAATCGGGATGCTTATTATGACACGTATGGTATCAAGCTTCAAGGCCTTGGTAGGAAGTAATTTTATCTCCGTAGGAGTATAATGTTATTTTTTGTGTAGTGGTTTATTTTCTTATATAGAGAATAAGAAGTATCTTGTTATCTAAGCTTTTCGCCTATGTAACGGGCTGAGATATGGGATTCACCCATATCCTTTGTACTTAAACGTTTTTTGGAGTAATATATTTACCGGATCATTGACCTTTTAAACCAAAAAAAAAAGAAAAAAAAGGTGAAAAACTTTCCATAAAAAATGAACTGAACAAAAATAAAAAATAGAGTTAACTCTTTATATGTTTGGTTGTCGTCAAAAGGGCCACGTGAGTTGGTGGATCACTCTGTATCAAGAGTTAATTGCACAAGATCCTAACTTGTCAAATTGTCAAGTGGTACCACTATTAATTAAAATGACATCATATCACATTAAATTTTGTATAATTCATTCGGAAGTAGTCAACATTTCCTTCCAGCTAGCTATAAACTGCTACATACAGGTTTATAACAACATACAGTAAAAGAGAGAAACAAAGTAAGTAGAAGCATGTTTCTGTTACACAGGTCTGATGTATATCCATTCCAGGATCGATCATGATCAAACAACATCAATAATCATCATTCAATCAAGAATATATAAAAAGAAACAGGAAGAAGATGGTGAACCCATAAGAAACTGATATTATAAATGTATGGGTTGTTTTCAGTTACAGAACATGATATCTATATATACATATTGAATCGGTGTGAACATGTCGTTTCCTATAAAGTAAACGTTGTGATGTTCTATAAACCTAAATAACCGTTTATTCATAACTGCCTCTGTAATGGGTTTTTTGGAGGCCCATCCAGGAAAAAAGTAGCAGGCTTTTTTTTTTTTTTTTTTTTTTTTTGGGTTAACAAGACTTAAACAATTAAGTCCAACATGTTCCCCCTAATTGTTGAAGTCTTGTTCTTCCAATATGCAGGCTTCCATCTTCAGTGTTTCCACAGCCTTCTTCTTTGGTTTCTGAGTTTCTTTCTTCTTCATGTGTTGATGAATCTTTGTCTTTGATGCCTTCAATCTTTAAAAATTGATGTCTTCTATATCTTCATAGTTTGTTGATACTTGTTTTTTTTAAGATCTTAAAAAAAAACCAGAATGCTCAATCTGACTGTTCTTCACATTGGGTTTGATCACTTGATCTTCTCAACCTTTATGGCAATTTCCCTTGCCTTTTGAAACATGTCCATCTGTTCCAAAGTGTGATACCCTAGCAGTGCTATAATAGCAATTGAAGACGTCCCTTAAATGATTGTAGCAGGTTTTGATCTTTCGCCATGTTCTTGACAGGCCAAGTATGTTCTTCAAAAAAATATCTTCAAGAGGAAAAGGAAAAAACCAACAAGCCTCTTCAAATTTGCATCCATTATTTCCATGGTTTCTGTGATTTTAAAAAAAGCATCTCTGAATCTTGAATGATGATTGTAAAGACATGATTTGGGTGTTGTTTGATCCCATAGGCTCTGATGCCACTGTTACACAGGTCTGAATCTTGAATGATGATTGTAAAGACATTATTATTATTATTATTATTTTTTTTTTATATATATATATATATTTTTTTTTTATTATAAATCACACTTTTATTAAAAACTCATAGGATTACAAAAAATTAGTGGGGAGCCTCGAAACCAGAAAAATAATTATTATTATTATTATTATTATTATTATTATTATTATTATTATTATTATTATTATTATTATTATTATTATTATTATTATTTTATGTATAATTCTTTTGGAATCAGAAAAGGGCTAGTTGGTTCTTCTCTTGAACAACGTGTGTTCATTTAAGTTCTAAACACAGCTATGATTAATATTAAACAAGACCTGAACAAAGAATAAAGGCTAAATGCAAATTGGAAGAAAAAAAATCATAGTGAAAATATTTTTTTTATCATATTCGAAGATCTGGTGTACGGGATTTCAATCTGGCGGAACTCAGAGTGTTCCAGAGGTCGAATTCGACTAATTTGGTACTCTAATGGTTCTTTGGTTGATTTTTCTATGGAACGAATTTAGCATAAACAAAGGACAATGTTACACATGTTCAAAGCACTTGAAACACAAACTAATCTTTGATAGCGGCACTAAAAACTTGATGTGTCCAAAAAAATTTGAATTTATAAACAAGAATTTCCAAATAACTAAGAACATATTCAGGCAAGTATAACCTTATCATGTGTAGTTAGAGGCAGAGGCGGAGGGAGGGGGTGAGTGGGTGCTAGGCCCCCCTCAATCAATCCAATTGTATTGTGTTTAGTGAGCCCAATAGCCCATAATCTACGTGATTTGTGTAACAAACCCCCCTCAACTGACGTTATATATCCTTTTATGTTGCAAAGTCAAACCCAAAATATATCTCTAAATTGCTAGGTTCAATCATCTTTGTGGTTAGTCATTATTAAGTAAGGAGTCAAAACAACTAAATACTTGTATACTTATTTTTTACTAAACGGTTACAAGTTGTTACTGAAAGTTATGTTTTTTTATTTGCTTTCATCTTCTTTTCTTCTTCTTTCTTAGTTGAATATAGACTGTTTCATGCTTTTAACTTATGTTATGTGATTTGGGAATTTAAGGCATGCAGTTAAAAGCATAGGTTTATATAAACACCTAAAACTCTTTTTGTTTGTAATAGGCCATAATCGTTAACTAACTAGGAAGTTTATCTGATATTTTTAAAGCCATAAAGTACTTCGTTAAATCGTTATGATCACAGTTAAACATTCTCTTATGATTGAGCATGTTTACTAGTATTGTTTCTTTTGGTAAAACCAAAACTAATAAGAGTAGATCGAGCTCCTCATTCTTATGATTTTAGGCTGACTCGTATTAGCGAAATCATCAGTTATTAGAAAGGTAGCCATTGTCAGTTCTTAGTAGGTTATAACCGCTACCATCATAAATAATTCCAGCCCTCCTTAACCTAAAATCGTGGCTCCGCCCCTGGTTAGAGGAGTTTGATAAGTCAATGTCGTTCACATGGATTTGTGTGAAATTAAAGTGTGAGTCTTGTGTAATGGTTTGTTCTTTTGGATAAAAACTTCAAGATGACAAATAACACGAAATGATGATAATAAAAAATCCAATAGATTAAAACAACACTTGATGGATTTGTTTGGATATTTGGTTGGGAATGGTTTTGATAAGTTGATTATAAAGATTAGTACAAGTTTTACCCAATTCCAATTTATTGTTTTTAAGACATATAACTCTCATATTCGAATATGTCTAATATTTTGTAGATGACATGGCGATTTTTTTTAAAACCCTAACATCCCTATTTTTTCAACTTATTCGAACAGAAACTTGTGATTTTTTGCAACAGATCTGTAAGTTTAATTGATAAACTTTCGTGTTACTCATTAAACCGATCATATTTGCTGCTTTAACCTCTTTGTTTCTTGCTCCAAAGTTAATCTTTTTTAGGGTTTTCAAAATCGTTTTTGTATCGACTTTTTGGGTTCTTGATCGCACCTCCATTCTTTTGATAGTAAGTCGGTTTAACATCCCTTTTAAGGCCTTGTTATAATCGATTTATCCAGGTATTGGTGTGCATTATGATGGAAGCAGGTTGATATTCGGGTTGTCTTGATTTAAACCCTAACTGGTCAGTTAGGGTTTTCAGTTTCTTGGTTGTCGTGTGGTGTTCTGTATGTGGGTTTGAGAGATGATAAATAAGGGTTTTCTTAATAACAACAATGCGTCTGGTGTTACTAAGTCTGATGGGAAGGGTAATGTTGATTCTGATATTGGAGCTGCTCGTATGAACATGGATGGGGGTACGACTGGACTGAGGTCTAGTCTTTCTGACTCTATGAGTATGGCTAATGTGGGTGATCGTAATGAGCAAGATTCTGATAATTATGCTGCGTCCAAGCCATCTAATGATCTTGACTCTTCTGTGGTTGGAGCTGTTGTGACAACAGACAAAGGTGCACCTTCGTATCAGTCATCACCTGGTACATTCTTTGATCGTGAACATGTAACTGAGGGAAGTAGTTCTCGTACTGATGGACAAGTGGAGCCGGTTTCACTTGGTTCGAGCCCTAGTCATGATGCACCTAATCATGACACGCCTGAGGGTCATGATACTTTATTGAAAATTCGTGCTATTGAAAAACAAATCTTTGAGGGAAAACTTGTTCTTGTGGGTGACGATGGGAAACCATTAAAACCAGCCGTGACAGTGGATGCTACTACTTCTACTGGGGCTAATCCAATTGAGCATCTTAAGGTGCCGCAGTCACAGAAGGAGCTAGAGGAGATGCTTACTGCTATTGGTTATTATTCGAAACCTCCTCACGATACGAGTGGTCCTATGGCTTCTAATGGTAATGCTACTAGTAGTCCTAATAATGTTAATGATAAGGTTGATACGAATGCACATGGGGCTGTTGGTATTGAGAAGGTTGGTGTGTATGCTTTGAAACAACCTTCTACATCATTTGCTGGTGTTACTTCTACTGAACCTAAGAAACACACGTCAAACTTTTGTAGGTTGGAGTGTAATAAGAAAGCTAATGGTGTGGATCTTTCTGTCCCGATGAAAGTGGTTGAAGAGGTGAACTCTAGGTTTGAAAATACTTTGTATGGGTATTTCCTTGGTCAATGACTTGCTTTTCCTGTTGTTGATTACTTTGTACGCAATGCATGGGCTAAGTTTGGTATACAAAAGGTAATGATGAATGCAAAGGGGTTCTTCTTTTTTAAGTTCAATTCGAAGAAAGGTGTTGATGATGTTCTTGAAAATGGTCCTTGGTTGATCAGAAATGTACCTGTTATTCTTAAACCATAGACATTGAACACCAATTTACTTAAATAGGATTTGACCAACATCCCGGTGTGGGTTAAATTCCATGATGTTCCTCTTGCTATGTTTTCTGATGATGGCCTTAGTCTCCTTGCCACATTGATAGGCACGCCCAAAAGGTTAGATGCTTTCACTAGCCAAATGTGCAAGGACTCGTGGGGCCGTAGTAGTTTTGCTAGATGCATGATTGAAGTGAAGTCGGATGAGATGCTTAGGGACAGCCTTACTATTAGAATACCGTTACTTGATGGGTCGGGTTCGACTATTGAGAAGATACGGGTTGAATATGAGCGGAAACCACCTCATTGTGATAAATGTAAGATTTTTGGTCATACGCTTATTGAATGTCCTAAAGTTGTTGAACCTCATGCTCAGCCTACTAAGCGTGTTAATGATGGTTTCAAGACGGTTAATTACAAGAAGAAGGGAAAGCAAGGTGGTTCTACTATTCCGGGTCAAGGAGGGTTTACTAAACCTGTTGTGGGTAAGCAGTTTCAATATCAACCCAAAAAGACTCTTCCTGAACCTAAGAAAGTGGAAGTCACTAGGAAGAATGCTTCTGATGTGGCCAGTTCGAGTGGAACAAAGATTTCTACATCTAACCATTTTGATGCCCTTAATAAGGAATATACGGATGCGTTTGGTATTCCGTCTAATGACACCAACAAGGATGTGGATTCTGGGCGTACAATGGAAGTTAATGAAGATAAGTCTACTAAGACAGGTATTGCATCACAAGAACCCCTTGTGACTGATTTGAAAGAGATGGAGTCGGGTGTGGCTCCTAATACTATTGATTCTTGTAATCCGCCCGCCTCTTCTACTAAGAGAGTTAATCCTTTTTCTAAAGTGGGAGAGATCGTGGTTTCTGATTCTGATGATGAGCTGGTTGCTAACCCATTTGATGAGTCTGCTAATCTATTCGGTGGTGGTGGCCAAGAGTTTGAAGATGAGTATGATGACTATGATGACTATGCGAAGCAGGTTTATGATCTTCTAGGGAATTTGGATGCCTTTAATGCGATGTATGGCACCAAGCTTCAAGGTCCTAGGAAGTAATTTTTTCGTTTTGTCCTATGTTATCATTTGAGTAGTGGTTTGTTTTCTTGTTTAGAAAACAGGAAGTATCTTGTTATGTAAGCTTTATGCCTATGTAACGGGCTGAGATATGAGATTTCACTCATATCCATTGTACTTAAACATTTTTTGGTTAATATATTTACCAGGGTGCAGGATTACTCCCCTTTACCCAAAAAAGACATATAACTCTCATCGAGATCATAAGAAATGAAAGCAACCAATAAGCATAATCACCCAATTCAATACTATGTTATTTTTAACAATTTTGATTCGCATTCGTTTCACAAACTTATTAACAATTACACCCAAGTTTCTTTGCAAAATCAAGTTACTTATTGTTAGCTTAGCTATTTTGTGAAGATAATGTCTTACATGTGAATTGGACTAGATACGTAATATAGTTGTGCCCGCAGGGACTAATAATGTAAACGGGATAAACAATCTATGTAAGGAGCCTATAAATACCCCTCATGACTCTCCATGAGGGGTGTGAGAAATTTTGTAGTTCATTCTTTCATTCTTATTAATAAAACTCTTTCTTTGGTTGACCTTTCTGTCTCTACGAGTGGCATCAGAGCTTAATCATGAGTGTATGTTGTTTGTGTTCAAAAACCAAATCGAAATGGACTTTAAAGATCAAAATGTGTAGGTGTTCTTCATACCGAGCTTCGTCTCGATTTGTTTTGGGTTTCATGTAATAAAGGTTGACTCTTTGTTGTTATACATGTTCTCTTATATATTTGCTACAATGGTTATGAATCAAACGCAAAAAAATTACTTGCTTTTATTGGTTTTTGAAGAAAAAGATTTTTTTTTTTTTCTTTTTTTTTTTTTTTTTTTTTTTTTTTTTTTTTTTTTTTTGGTAAAAGGTCAACGACTCGGTAAATATATTACTCCAAAAACTTTTAAGTACAAAGCATATGGGTGAATCCCATATCTCAGCCCGTTACATAGGCTGAAAAGCTTACATAACAAGATACTTCTTATTCTCTAAAGAAGAAAATAAACCACTACTCAAATTAAAAGATAACATTAGAAAACTAAAAACCAAAATTACTTCCTACCAAGGCCTTGGACTTTATACCATACGTGTCATAAAAAGTATCCAAATTCCCTGTAAGATCGTAGACCTGGTCTGCATAGTCATCATAATCATCTTCACGATCATGACCACCACCAAAAAGGTTCATTGACTCATCAAAAGTGTTCACAACCTTCTCTTCATCACTGTCAGAATCAAGAATCTCTCCCACCTTAGAGAATGGGTTAACCCTCTTAGTAGAAGAAATAGACGGAAAATTCTTTTATTACCCGGATAATCAACCTTTTTAATAGGATTACCATCATCATCCACAAGAGTAGCTTTTCCATCAATAAGAGCTTTTCAAACTCCTAATTTTCTCAACAATATGGGTAGGACCAACCTCGTTAGCTTCCATTGAATCACTCACAAGCGGTTCATGCAATGTATTACTAGTCTTTCGAGACTCATTCTCTTTTTCTTCCATTGTACTACCAGCATTCACATCCTTATTCACTTCCTTAGTAGCAATACCAAAGTCATCAGTATTATCCATACTAAGGGCATCAAATTTATTGGATGTAGCAACCTTCGTTCCACTCATACTAGGCACATCAACAGCCTTTTTCTTAGTGACATTGACTTGCTTAGGTTTAGCAGATTGCTTTTTGGGTTGATATTGGAACTTCTTACCCACATTAGGTTTTGTAAACCCTCCTTGACCCGAAGCATTTGGACCACCTTGCTTACCCTTCTTCTTGATGTTGACAGTTTGGAAACAATCATTTTCACTCTTAGTAGGCTGAATAGGGGGTAAAGCAGATTTTGGATAATCAACAAGAGTATGACCAAAGATCTTACACGTATCACATCGAGGGGGTTTCCACTCGTATTCAACCCGTATCTTCTCAATATTCGAATCCGACCCATCTAGTAGGGGTATTTAAATAGTAAGGTTATCCCTAAGTACCTCATCTTCCTTAACTTCAATCAAGCACCTAGCAAAACTAATGCCGCCCCATGATTCCTTGCGCATTTTGATTCAATTTAGTGGTGTTTTGATGTTAAAAGGTTGTTATGGATTGACAAAAACATATTCCCTAAACCTTTCTAAGCTCAAATCCTTTAAAGGGTTATGTTTTGATGCGTTTTAAGTTTTTTTGATCGTTTTTGCTTAACAACCTTAAAGCTCGGCTTGATGATGTTCATGAAGCCGAGCTCAACCCCATGAAGAAGCCGAGCTCGGTGTGGAGTACTTGGTTTAGGGGTTTTGTTGGAAAATGTTCGAACTCGAGATGCCCATGGAGTCGGGATAGTAGTTGAGGCCGAGATACCCGTAGAGCCAAGATACCTGCAGAGCCGAGCTAGGGTGAACTCGAGATAGGGATGAGGCCGAGCTAGGTGAGGTCGATCTAGGTGAAATCAAGCTAGGTGAGGCCGAGCTAAGAGTTGAGATAGGGATGAGGCCGACGCACCTAGAAGCTGAGATATGGATGACGAGCTTGTAGAAGCCGAGGTTTGACCAAGGAAGTCGAAGTTTGACCAAGCCGAGATAGTTAGATGCTTTAAAGCCTAGATTTTACATTTTAGAGGCTGAGCTTTGACTTTTTCAAGCTGAAATTTGACTTTTTGCGGACAAAAGTCAAATCAATATAACTTGAGCTATGAGTGTCCGTTTTCAGCCCATAATCTATCAAAACGACTGGTGGAACGAGGAGAACGATGTGTTAACCCACTATGTCGGTTAATAAAACTTTCGGGCTACAAATAGTTCCAGTTTTTGACTTATTGACGATTTTATGATCAAACACCAAAATTGTTTTTATTATCACCGCTTAAACCTTAACATTAAAATCAAAATCCATAATAAACAAACATTCATCACACATCAATCTCGTGAATGATCCTTATCAAGATTCACGTCAAATGAGAACGTCTAGTATCGGGATGACTATGGAGTTTTTGTACGATATTGCTTATTTGGGATTGAAGTGAAATTTTTCAGGTGTACTTATTTATCTTTGAGTCAAGTTGGTTGGTTGGTTGTATGTCTCAAGAGAACTTGTCTGGGCTTTTATTCATTGTGCGCATGATACTTTAAGGAGTTACATTGTAGTGCTCAATATAGGACTTAAGTCACAATTTCATTAGTACAAGCATGAAGTTACATAGCTGGGTATATTACTTCATTTTCATGTTGGTTATATTGGGTTTTCTCCATACGTGGTCATTACTATTTGTTTGAATTTTGAAGAGGCACTTATAGGTTGAAGAGAAGATATGAGATCGTAATTATAAAGAGAGTCATAGATCAACATATAACTCATGGGGTATTGTACACAACAGTGTTGCATCAAAATTGATTCTACCGTATGTACACAACGTTATGATGATTTGATAACACGCGACCATCGGAAGGGAGAAGTAGTCTACACGGGGATATATCGGGTCAACGAAGAAGGGCTATAGACATATACACAATTGATTTTTTTGGTAGGTTATCCAAGTATTATTGTTTTGTCTTTCGTGATTTGGTTAATTGAGGGAATTGTGCTTATTTTTCTGGTAGAATGGTAGGGTATTATGTGTACGTCGGGGTTTATTCACCAACTTGGATGAATTCAATGTAAGTTATGTTCATACGATGCTCCCCGAACATACAAACACAGTTCTACCGTCTGCAGTCTACTTTTTTTTTTTTTTTTTTTTTTTTTTTTTTTTTTTTGGGTAAAGGGGAGTAATCCTGCACCCTGGTAAATATATTAACCAAATAAACGTTTAAGTACAATGGATATGAGTGAAATCCCATATCTCAGCCCGTTACATAGGCGAAAAGCTTATATAACAAGAAACTTCCAATTCTCTAAACAAGAAAACAAACCACAACTCAAATGATATTATATGACACAACACTAACATTACTTCCTAGGACCTTGAAACGTTGTGCCATACATGGCATTAAAGGAATCCAAATTCCCCGGAAGATCACGAACCTGTTTCGCATAGTCTTCAAAGTCATAATCATCATACTCATCTTCAAATTCTTGGCCCCCACCAAAAATATTAGCAGACTCATCAAATGGGTTAGCAACAACCTCATCTTCAGAATCAGACACCACAATCTCGCCCACTTTAGAAAAAGGGTTAACTCTCTTAGTAGAAGAGGTAGACGGAATAGGAAGACCATCATCATCCACTAGATTAGCTTTCCCATCAATAATTAGCTTCTCAAGCTTACCAATCTTCTCAGCTATGGGAGTAGAACCACCATACATGGTTCCCATTGAATCACTCACAAGCTTTGCCGCAGAAGAAGTCCCAGTCTCCGGAGACTTAGACGCCTCACCAATATCAATACGAGAGTCCGCCCCCCGAGATCCATCAATACCTGCTTCCTTAATAGTAGCAGAAGATGTCCCAGTCATGTCCTTGTTATTAGAAGAATCATCCACATTACATTCATCTTCCACCTCAAGAGTCCCAAAAGCGTTAGACGTAGTAATCGGTGTATCTTTAGCATTACCACTAGCAGCTGCCGGTGTCTTCGTCTTTGCAACATATACCTGCTTCCTAGGTGCAAATCTAGGACCCTTACCCATATTAATACCACCAGTCATCTTTGTACCTTTAGGTTTGGCTTTCCGATTCTGCACCACCCTAAAACCATCATCAGTTTCGTCCACCTTTGAGCTGGGAGGAGCATCATTATGCTCCTTAATACTCTTAGGACAACAAGCAGTATCATGCCCAAACACTTTACATTCCACACAATGTGGCGGCTTCCATTCATATTCCACCTTTATACTTGCCGTAGTAAAACCAGTATCATCCTTTTTAGGGATCGCCATAGTCACCACATGTTTAAGCTCAACTTCAGATGATAATTCCACAAGAGCACGAGCAAAACTAATGCGACCCCATGAATCAACACACATGGAGCTAGTAAAAGCATCTAGCATAATCGGCTTGCCCACCTGAGTAGCAATTAAGCTCAACCCATCTTCCGAGTATGCAAGTAATGGCACATTATGCAATTTAATCCAAACGGGAACTCTAGTTACCTCACTTTTAGACAATAGCACATCAGGAGTCCATTTAGTGAGAATGAGAGGAGAATTGCGAATAATCCATGGGCCCCGTTGAAGAACACTCTCAACACCCTCTTTAGAATCGAATTTAAAGAGAAAAACACCATCATCATTCTTCATTAGTTTCTTAAAACCAAACTTACCCCATGTATTGGTGACGTAGTTCAAAACCAAATGAAAAGCAACATTCTTGCCAACAAAGAAGCCAACAAGTGTATTTTCATAACGGTTGAACACACCTTCCATAGCAGCCTTTGGAAGCACCGTATCATGATTTTCAATTCGCGTCTCATTCACCAAGGCACGGAAATTCACTTTCCTAGAGACACGTTCCGGATTTAATACATTAGCAAATGACCTGACTTCATTAGTTTCAACGTTATGACCTGAAGTAGAAGCATTCACCATGCTAGGACCAGAATTCAACACATCAGCAGCAAAAGGCGAAGAAACATTAGTGCTCGAATCCAAACCACCCACAGACGTATTCCTATAACTTGTATGTTCCAGATTAATTTTACCCCAAATAGAATCCGAATGAACATCATGCGTGCTAGGGTTAAGACCAACCCTAGCAGCTTCAGCAGAGTCACCCTCTAAACCACGTTCACCTTGGAGACGTTTTAACCTAGCTTCCAACTCCTGAATATCAACCCTTTGATACGAGTTCTTGTCCGTGTTTCCACCAACTTGATCGGCCAAGTTGGTGGCTGTTTTAGAAGCCTTCACCGAAGACCCATCTTTATCAAGAAACCCCTTTTCCATCTCTCTACAACCCACAAACAATCAACTAACCAATCAAACCCTAACTAAAAGTTAGGGTTTAAACACACCACGAACAAAAAACTAACCAGCACCCATGGTTACGCAATCCAAATCAGTAAATTCAATGAAGTACAACCACGATCGACCTTATATAAATAGGAATGAATAACAAACTGACAAAGGATAGCAAAGAATAAGGTAATCGATCAAAAACCAGAAGTTTGCGATTAGAAACCCTAAAAAATTGTAGAACCAGAATCGACCTTAAACCAATAACACAAGCAGCGATTTGGGATAAACCAATGATAATCACAAGGATTAAACACTAGGTTAATCAAATAGGTACAAGAATTAGTGGTGATAGGGTAGATTAGTGGAGAAACGATTAGGATTAGGAGTCAACTTTCTCCGCTATGTATTTGAAGACTAAATAGATTTTATGAAGGGTTATCAGTTTGGGAGGGATTAAAGTAAAGAAGAAGTCTCACTAGTTTGGAGGGAGTACTAATCTATCTATATCATTACATTACAAGAAGTTTAGAACTCTAAAGATAAGAGCCTTCAGTGCCAAAGATCAAGGTCGAGATCGTTGCAAGAAAGAACTCTAAGTAATCCTCAGTATCTTGATTACTGTGACATCCTTAGAGATTCTCCACTTCAAAAACATTGTTATGTACTTATAGGACTCATTGTAACCATTCATGTGTGACGTCATCTTGGAGGGAGATTGTTAGCTTTACTATTTTGTGAAGATAACATCTTACACGTTATTGGACTACATACGTAATATGGTTTTGCCCGCAGGGACTAATAATATACACGAGGAAAACTATCTATGTAAGGAGCTTATAAATATGCTTCATGACTCTCCATGATGGACATAGGAAAGTTTGTAGTTCATTCTTTCATTCTTATTAATAAGACTATTTCTTTCTTTCATACTTTCTCTCTCTAAGATGTATCGTTTTTATCAATAATCTCGACCTCCCAACATCCCGACCTCGTTTATGTATATGAATCTTTGTTCTTTACACCTATGATATGGTCAATGCATAAAACAATCATTGAAAGACAAATGACTACAACCAATTGAATGATAATCACTATTTCGACATATGAAATTATAACAATTAATCAAACTTGATAAATAAATGTCACAAAAAACTCAAGTACATATGATTTTTTAATTAGCAGGACATTTTTCAAAAACCAATATTAAGACAAGAAAATCCTCATATCACAAACATAATCCAAACAAGTGTTAAGAAACTTAGCCAATCATGTTTTTCAGGAATTGTAAGACAATTAAACATAAAGAAAGATACCAAACAATTCCAAAGAGATGAAATGGATTGAAGATGATGTCTCTCAAATCCTTGGTGATATTGTTCTTGGTGTTGGATTCTTTAGTTAATGAACACAAGCCTTCAAGCTTTGTGGAATTCTGCCCTTGTATGTGTGTAAGCGAGTAGATGTGTTGATGTGTGCGTATTTAATATTGGATACTAGTTGATAGATGACCTCAAATTATCACCAAAGGGGGTATATAAAATTGGGAGACTTTGGATCCAATGTCAAACTATCTTGAAGTGGTTGCGCCATCCTTTTAAAAAGTGAGGGCTTTACTTAATTTGAGTTTGTGCGGTGATGGTTTAGTCTCTGCGTGGATTAAATGGTCAAAAGGTTAGAAACCATTGTTATAAAAAAAATTAGTCATACTAACAGAGTTAGTAACTTCACGCATACCACTAATATGGCCTCGAGGTCTAATAATAAGGGACGTGTGTATTCGGATGATACAAACCCTCTTACTCTTAAATTTGTTTGAAGTTTTTAAGGATCTAACAAGATATTAAAGAATGTGAGTACTTCAATTTTTGAAAACGTTGGTAGTACCGGTAAAGATGCAGAAAAGGATGTGGAAGAGAGTGATAGTGATGCTGAGGAGGTCTACAATGAGACTACTGAATTTATGGCTAGTGGAGGTTCAAATGATGTAAGTTTATATGAGGACGAAAATTATGACATCTATTGCAGTTATTACCTTGAAGGTTTAACAAAAGAACAACTGGCATTTTGTGATGTGAATGATATTAATCTTCGAGGTCGATTTAAAAGATAATTTATATTTGATGTCTTTATGAATCAGATGTAAGCTAGTGTTTTGTGGTTTTTTCTTTGATAGGAGTAGTTATATCTTGTTATGTGTGCTCTACCGCTTATGTATCGGGCTGAGATGTAAGATTCATTCACATCCGATGTACTTAATTATTTTTTAAATAATATATTTACCATATTAAAACCCTTTACCCAAAATAAAACTTGTGCCAAACTTGTAACGGGTAATTTATTCTTTCCATAAAAATGGACTGCATAAAAAAATAAAAAAAAAAGTTCAACTCTTTATATGTTTTGCTGTAGTCATAAGTAGGGGTATTATTTGGGTTGACCCGGTTGGGTTCGGGTCAAGGCTAAAAAAAACATAACCGAACCCGACCTTGTTTAGAACTTGGGTCACTCAGGTCGGGTCAATTCGGGTTCTCGCCAGCTCGGGTCGTGTCAATTCAGGTCAGGTCAGCTCGAGTTCGGGTCTAAGTCGCTTAAAATTTATACAATTTTTGTGTTTACATACAAATTAGAAAGAATAAAAATGAAACTCGGGTCACTCAAGTTGACCCGAACCCGAGTAAGAGACATATATTATACCTGAACCCGACCTTGTTTAGGACTCGGGTCAATTCGGGTTGACTCGATTGACTCAAATATAATTTTGGACCCGACTAACCTGACCCGAAAGCCATATTCGAGTTCGGGTCGGATACGGGTCGGGTCGCATTTTATGGCAACCCTAGTCATAAGGGCCACGTGAGCTGGCGATCAAACTTCTAAGTCAATTATTTGAGATCACTCTTTATCAAGAGTTTATTGCACAAAAGCCTAACATGTCAATTTGTCTAGTGGTACCACTATTAATTAAAATGACATCATATCACATTAAATATTCTATATTCATTCAAAAGTAGTCAACATTTCCTTCCAGCTAGCTATAAATTCCTACAAAACACGATCAAAAATGTTTATATAACATGTTTCTGTATTTTATCTTGTGGCTTTTTACGTTTCCATTTACAATGGCCCTGGGAACTCTTCAAGGTTCCAACAACATAGCCAAACCAGGTTGCCAAACCCCTTGCGGGAATATTACTGTTCCATACCCTTTCGGTATTGGAAAAGACACGGGTTGTTCCCTAGATGACTCGTTTTACTTTACTTGCAACTCTAAAAATGAAAAAACCACAAAGTTGTTCCTCCAGTCAAGCACCATCGAAGTATTGTATATACACATAAAGTTGCATGCATCTTAGGGTTTCTAATCCAATTAAAACATTAGTTTACAAAACCCTAATGAGGGCACCAAATAAAACGCCCCCCCCCCTCAAAATTAGGGTTTAGGTTTAGCAAACCCTAGATCTAAGCATACAAATAATAACACATTCATGTTTATTTTAATTATGTGTTTCAGTAATTAATTACTTGTTATACAAGGCTCGTGATGCCACTGTTGAGTTTATGATATATACAATACAATAAAAACATAAAGACATCAAGAGTACACAGCGGAAGACTAAAGATCATAACAAATAAATTAATTAACTGAAAGTATGCGTAACGTACCTCTTGCGATTGTCAGATCTCTTGAGCAAACCAAAGAAGTGGTTTAAAGAGTTGTCCCTTACCGTTCTACAACTCAAACCAATATGGTGTTAGAATAGTGTCTTACAACCACGTTCTTGTACACACGAATTAACCAAC
The DNA here is from genome assembly GCA_019973895.1 of Chrysanthemum seticuspe. Lineage (NCBI taxonomy): Eukaryota > Viridiplantae > Streptophyta > Magnoliopsida > Asterales > Asteraceae > Chrysanthemum > Chrysanthemum seticuspe. The sequence goes on from BPTQ01000009.1 coordinate 358,307,270, forward strand.
GAATCAAGCGATTGCTAGATCTAACACAAGTCCTCGTTTAAGAAAAACGAAACCAAAATCCCTAACAATGGGGTGTTCGGCCGAGTAAGGGACAAGAGAGAGGAGAGGAGAGGTCTAGGGTTAATTCAATGCACAAGTGTATGAAACCCTAGAACCTAACCCTCTTTATATACTAGTAGGTAAACTTAGGGAACAAGTTAGTGAATTAGGCCTTGGAGAGGCCCTATGGCCGGCCACCAATGAAAGCCCAAAGCCAAACCCATAACTTTTCCAAGTTTTCCATTTCTAGTCCTTCTCTTTTCCATTTAACGGTCGTTAGTCATTTTTCCGTTAAATACTTAACGATCGTTAACCGGACTTAATGTGTAATAATTAATCGTAAACATAAACATTAATTATTAACTTTAATTCTCATTCGCTAATGTGTGCAATCCCGTGGTCACGAGTTCGAATCCGAACATTCACATATATGTAAATATATACATTTCCGACAACCGCACCAAGTATATTACATCTATAACCTTCTTTATTTTCATATGCTCGGTTAGCACTTTCTTGTCATCATGTTTAAATAGTAACAATTGTATTTTTGTTCTTAAACTATGTATACTTAATTATACATACATAATTGCAGGCTGAAGTGACTTTATGCTGGAATATATGTATGGAAGCTCAATGTCACAATGTGCATGAGGAACATTTAAAATCGTAGAATAAAAAACGATCATAAAAATAAGATTGTCGACATATCTATATGATTGTTATATTATCTTTATGATCGTTTTTATACTACGATTTTAAATGTTCCTCATGCACATTGTGACATTGAGCTTCCACGCGTATATTCGAGCATAAAGTCACTTCACCCTGCAATTATGTACGTATAATTAAGAATACATAGTTTAAGAAAAAAATACAATTGTTAATATTTAACATGATGACAAGAAAGTGCTAAGAGGATTAGGTGTGGGCTCGTCGTTGACCTTCGTCGTCTGACGTGGACCTTCGCCGCGACACCAAGCTACCTCGCCGTAGCTCGCCGTCAGTTTCCTCTTCGTCTGCACGACGAAGATTTGCGCTGTACTTTTTTTTTCCTTGTTTTTTGGAATATGAATAAGGTTGTAGTGGTGGGTCCCAAATGAAGAGGTTGAGGTTTGTTGTGAGTGAGGGGGGGGGGAGGGTTAGTTGTGGAGGTTTGTTATAGTGATGTGGCAGTGGCGTGGCGGTGATGAAGAGGGGAAGCCTCTTCACGACACCTAATCCTCTAACCGAGCATATGAAAATAAAGAAGGTTATAGATGTAACATACTTGGTGCAGTCAGTATCAACACTGATGGGGTATGGCAGATTAAATACTAGACACGCAAAGATTGAGAAAGTTTTTGGGATTAATGTCCTTATTTGTTCTAATTAGCTTCCTGTAGATAATAACAAGTTGTCTGGTGGTCAAATGTCTTTGCATCAGCGAGATCTCTCAGAGCAAGGCAACAAGAGTTTGGTAATAAACCCGGAGACTTTAGCTTCAAGTACTCTTGACATGGATTTAGTTTTGTAATCACATCCGGGCACTGTTCCTTACGTATAGCGTCCGCATATGGACATATGGTGATGATACCACCATTCAAACTACTAGAAAACAAAAAAACTTCACCATTTGCCCAGCCATTGTGAAACAAGTTTTATTGTTTGTTATTTATATGGTTCTTGTGTAGGACAAGGTTATGGAGTGTACTACGTATATATAGGATGTTAATTACACACATGCATGTCGATATCTATATGATTTAACTGCTTTGTTTACATGTTTTGCATAAGTCGTTGAACTTTTCTTTCAATAAACACCTTCGTTAAAGGTTGTTTTCCTTAAAAACCGAATATGTTAGGCACTACATATTGCGTGTGTCGACAACTACTAACAACTAACAGGGTAAATATAGGCCTAACAAAGATGTGTAGATATGGTTTGTATGAAATCGTGATATCATGAATAGGGCTGTAAACGAACTGAACGTTCAGTGAACATTTCATGAACGGTTCGGTAAAAAAATCGTTTATGTTCGTTTATTTATTAAATGAACGAACATAAACAATATTTTACGATCGTTTAGTTAAATGAACGAACATGAAAAAAAGTCACGTCCGTTTATTTATATTCGTGAACATCCCATTATGCGTTCGTTAACGTTCGTTTATGTTCATTTATTTATTTATGTTCGCATATTAAATCTTTTAATTGTATAATTTTTAAATTAGTTTGTTTAAACAAAACGACACTTATAAAACAATATTAGATGCATAATTTAATAAATTTTATGATTGTTTGTTTATGTTCATTTATGTTCGATCGTTTATGTTCCTTTAGCGTTCGTTTAGTGTCTTAATGAACGAACATAAACAAACATGAATAACTCATTTTCTTAATAAACGTACATGAACAAGAAATTTCGTCCGTTTAAGCGTTCGTGTTCGGTTATTTGTCCGATTAAAATTAAATGAACGAACATGAACAAGGCTCTGTTCGTGTTCGTCCGGTTCGTTTACAGCCCTAATCATGAATATCACATGGGAAATTTATAACATAAGCTAGCTAGCTCAACTGGAAAGTAGTCTTGCCTTTGAACCTCATGTCACGGGTTTTAAACCTGTGGTTTCTGTTTTTTTGATTTTTTTTTTTCAAAAATTTACAATATTGTAACAAATATATATTGCATGGGAGATGGAACAAAAATGCACACTGTTCAAAACTTTTTTTTTTTTTTTTTTTTTTTTTTTTTTTTTTTTTTTTTTTTTAAGTAATTTGACAATAAATATATATTATCAGTTGTGACCAGAATTTAGTAAGTCGTTTATCATTTAGGTGAAACGTCGTGGGTTCGAGTCTAGTTGATTTTCCCTTTTTCATTTCAAATGTCGTGGGTTCAGGGGTGAGTGGAATTGTTGCTTTTTTCCTTTTTCACTTCATAACTTTTGTTATAAACAAATAGAATGTGGTATAAAAGAATCAAATTTGGGAAGCCTAATTAAGGTTGCAGCCAATGATGCAGCGTGATTTTTTTTTTTTTTTTTTTTTTTTGTTTTGTTCACGCATGAGGCCTATTAGGAGCAAGGGTTTAAGATGTAAAATAGCAATATACTTTTTCAAATGTACTGTTTTGGTACGTGTAATATTTATTGTTACATTTAATGTTGTGTACTTTTTTTTTTTTTTTTTTTTTTTTTTTTTTTTTTTTTTTTTGGGTAAAAGAAACATGCGCCCAACCACTAGACCAAGAGCCCTTTTTTGTTACTTTCATTTTTTGTTACATTTTGCACATTTTGATGATGTGTCATAGTTGAAAGTTTGACACGTATTATCATCTATAATGTGACACGTCATCAAAATGTGCAAATTGGAAAAAAAAAAAAAAAAAAGTACACAATATTAAGTGGAATAATAAATAGTACACGTATCAAAACGATACATTTAAAAAAATACGTTAATATTTTACGACCTAAACCCTTGGAGCAAATATGTGACACGTGAGGAGAAAAAAATTCATAACGTTCTGAACTTTTTTTTCAATAAACTCATTCGTTAAAGGTTGTTTTCCTTAAAAACCAAATTTGTTAGGCACTACATATTGCGTGTAAGCTTACTTTTGGGGGTAAGAAAGTTGTGAAGAAATGGTTTGTATGAATTTGATATATCATGAATATTACATGGGAAACTCTCAACAGAAGGAAATATATAATTTAAGTTTCAGATACCATGACAGTTGTGGATATTGATAACTTAACTTTCGAGGAGTACCTTTTTATGACTCGGGATGAGCAATGGTCGGGGCTCGTTAGACCAGCCATTGGAGCATATATCAATTTTGAGATAAAGCCACAATTCATGAGGGAATTAAGAACAAATCCCTTTTCTGGAAATATTAAGAATGTGTAATTCATTTTCAGCCTTTTTAATACACCAGGAGTCTTGAACGATGCTGTTATGCTTCGAGTGTTTCCTATCACACTCACTAGAGCCACAAAAGATGAATTGATAGATTGCCCGCCGGGGCAGTTGGGACATGGGCTCTCCTAAAGAGATACTTTAGATTTAAACTTTCTAGTCACCTCTTACAGATAAGTTGTAGTAGTCAGATTCAGACCTAAAACATTTTAATGAAACAAACACACCCCTCCTCTTTCTTTACTTTACTTTCACGTTCATTTCTTATATATTTTATGATGCATTTGATTAGACATGTGTAGCGCGGTGTAAGTTTCATCAATAAGTTACAACATATTTCTTTTACTCTATCATAAACTTTGTTATACAACATATTCAGTATGAATCATGAACTATAACATTAACATGATTGAATTAAAAATATTGACTTACAAGGATAATGTTAATGGTTTTGTTACACATTAATGTCAACTAGTGCCTAAAGAGAATAAAAAGAAACCATTATTGTGTATGCAACAAGATGAACTACGTGTGCGTTACCATGGCGTTTTCGCCCTAAACATTCTTTTAGTAAAATGTTAACTTCGAGAAGTGTATAACCGCATGCTACGAAAGATCTTAAAGCATATATTATTAATACAGTTTGCAAAAGATTGTTGAGTAATAAATTTGCCAAAAGCCGAAGATGAAAACATTTTTATAGTAAAAATTTGCAAAACTAACTCCAAAAAGAGAAAACATTCAGAGCTATATTAATTATCACTTTTATGAACATAAGAGATATACAACAAAAACAGATTTTGAACATAGACCCATTGCCTAGCTGTTAAATGATATGGACATGCATGTGTGTTAACATCCTATATATACGTAGTACACTCCATTACATTGTCTTACACAAGAACCATATACATAACAAACAATAAAACTTGTTTCACAATGGCTGGGCAAATGGTGAAGTTTTTTTGTTTTCTAGTAGTTTGCATGGTGGTATCATCCCAACATGGGAAAGCCATACCTTCGCATCAATGCCAAGATGTGATGAGTAAAATGAACCCATGTAACGACTACCTGAGGCAAACGGGTTCGTTAGGTTATACCCTCAAAACATGTTGCGATGCTTTCAAAGATCTCTTCAAAACAACGACCTTTGACAAACAGACAACTTTTTTTTTTTGGGTAAAGGGGAGTAATCCTGCACCCTGGTAAATATATTAACCAAATAAACGTTTAAGTACAATGTATATGAGTGAAATCCCATATATCAGCCCGTTACATAGGCATAGAGCTTACATAACAAGATACTTCCTATTTTCTAAACAAGAAAACAAACCACTACTCAAATGATAACAAATGACACAACGAAATACGATTACTTCCTAGGACCTTGAAACTTTGTGCCATACATGGCATTAAAGTTATCCAAATTCCCAGGAAGATCACGAACCTGCTTTGCATAGTCATCGAAGTCATATTCATCATAGTCATCTTCAAACTCCTGGCCACCGCCAAATATATTAGCAGACTCATCAAATGGGTTAGCAACAACCTCATCTTCAGAATCAGACACCTCAATCTCTCCCACTTTAGAAAAAGGGTTAGCTCTCTTAGTAGAAGAGGTAGACGGAATAGGTTGACCATCATCATCCACAAGAGTAGCTTTCCCATCAATAATTAGTTTTTCAAGCTTACCAATTTTCTCAACTATGGGAGTAGAACCAACATCTATTGTTCCCATTGAATCACTCACAAGCGGAACATGTGATGTAAAACCAGTCTTAATCGACTCATCCTCATTAACCTCCATTGTACGACCATTATCCACATCTGTATCGTCCATATTAAGAGCATCATACTGATTAGACGTATTGATCCTGGTTCCACTCGAACTAGCCACATTAGAAGCCATCGTATTACCGACATTTACTTTCTTGGGTTCAGGAGGAGGCTTTTTGGGCCGATATTCAAAATGCTTGCCCACCACAGATTTAGTAGAACCTCCTCGACCCGGATTCGGCCCAACTTGTTTTCCCTTCTTCTTATTGTTAACAGTCTGAAAACCATCACTTACGTCCTTATGAGGTTGAGCAGTCGGAATCACAACCTTAGGACAATCCACCAAAGTATGTCCAAATACCCGACATTTCTCACATCTAGGCGGTTTCCATTCATATTCAACACGGATCTTCTCAATAGTCGAACCCGTACCATCAAGTAAAGGAATCTCGACAGTGAGGTTGTCCCTAAGAACCTCATCCGACTTCACTTCAATCATACACCTAGCAAAACTACTACGGCCCCAAGATTCTTTGCACATTTGACTAGTAAAAGCATCTAACCTTTTGGGCGTACCAATCAATGTAGCAAGAAGACTGAGCCCGTCATCAGAAAACATAGCTAAAGGCACATCATGGAATTTAACCCACACCGGAATGTTAGTCAAATCCTCTTTAAGCAAGTTGGTGTTCAATGTCCAAGGTTTAAGAATAATAGGAACATTACGAATCAACCAAGGACCATTATCAAGAACATCATCAACGCCTTTTTTCGAATTAAACTTGAAGAAGAAGAATCCCTTAGCATTCATCATAACCTTTTGTAAACCATACTTAGCCCACGTATTGCGAACCTAATAGTCAACAACAGGGAAAGCAAGGCGTTGACCAAGGAAGTATCCGTAGAGAGTATTCTCAAACCTCATGTTCACTTCTTCCACCACTTTCATTGGGACTGAAAGGTCAACATCGTTCTTCTTTTTGCTGCATTCTAGCCTCCGAAAATTAGATACGTGTTTCTGGGATTCATTAGAAGCAAC
>BPTQ01000009.1:358329439-358430997 GCA_019973895.1 Chrysanthemum seticuspe
TAAATACATTATCAAAAATTATACAATTTAAAACCTATACATAATTCTATTAAATAGATTACTAAATATTAACACAATTTAGATACTATTTTTACAAAACAAAATTCAAATGTGATAGATGAATAATTAGCATAAACGTTATCAAATTATATATGAATTTTTTCTCTTTTAATTTTGGTAAGTCTGTTAATATTTTTTTGTTTGTTGTGAAAAAATAAGTCTAAGTCTGTAATATCGGTGGAGAATGATCATTCTACACCATCAGTCTAAGTTAGTTTGTTTGTTTATAGAAAAAGAAAGATTTACGTACAAAGTATCGGATATATGATCAAAATTATGGGCACGTGCGTGCCCCGAACCTGTAATTTAAAATTAATTCATAATAAAAACGTTAAAAATAAAATTATATACAGGGACATATACAAGACCAAAATGTCATACAATACTAAAACATTGTCATCATATGATTTCGATAATACTCTAAAACTAGATATAAAAATATATTTACATTTAAAAAACACAATATAGTTTAAAATAAAAATTGCAAAAATAATACTTAATTAAAATTTAATGTCCAAGCCCCGTGCGTGCACGGGTATTAAAACTAGTATATAGGCTATGAAACATGCATTTAGAAAGAAAAAGATATTTGTTTGTTTGATTGAATCTGACTACCACATCTTACTAGTAAGAGGTGGCTATAATGTCTGAATCTGAATAAAAAAGTGTTGTTTGTTTTTTTATAATTGTCTGAATGGTTTTAATTTTCTCTTTTTTAAGTATATATTAAACTATTGCAAATACGATTAATAAGTAGATAGTGTAAACTTAAAACAAAACATTTTTATCATAGATTTAACACAATTATAAATCATTAGATAAATTATCTTAATACATATCCAAAATTTAACATATTAAAAACTATTACATAAATCCTTTAAAAAAAACATAAGCTTAACGCAATGAAACAACAATTAATTAACTTAACCAATACCAAATAATTTAAAACCTAGCTTTGCATAATTTGAAGATGAATTGATTGAAGGGTTTTCAAGATGAATGAGTTGAAGGGTGTTAATAAGAGGTAGTAAGATCTTTTCGCCACCTCTTATCGAGTTAGACATATTAGCTCTTACCATGTCTGACTGGTGATGAAAAAACAAACAAGTAAAACGTCTGACCACCTCATACTGGTAAAAGTAAGAGGGCTAGTAAGATTTTTTTTGAAAGAAAACAAACACGCCCTTTAACTTCTAGAATTGAAGTGTAATCAGTTTTAAATTCTTGTTAACAGAATAGTATTCATGATGGTGATTTTTTTTTTTTTTTTTTGGTCTTTGATGTGTTCTAGCTACTTTTGTTTTGACTGAGCTAACTTGTGTTACGACTAAGTTTTAGTTATCATTTTGTCTTATAGAGGAGACTCTCAATAGTCGTGAGAAAAACATCAAATATTCTTTTTATTGATCCCAAACGAATATCTATCAAGGACACTTTGTGATGTTGTCGTCTTGAGAAGACCCTCAAAAGCCTTAATCGACAATTACATCCATTATTTTCCTGATTGGTCCCAAACGAAGGTACCATGAAATTCTCTATTTGCCGAGTCAAATGATATTTTTTAATTTTATATATTTCTTAAGTGTAAGATGTCTTTGAAGGCGTTTTTTTTTTTTTTTTTTTTTTTTTTTTTTTTTCTTTTTTTTTTTAAGTTTTGTGAAAGTTGTGTTTTTTTTAGATATTAAATAAATAGGAAATTAACAGTGGAATACTTTTTAGTATGAAATATCTTATAGGACTTGCAGCACGTGATCACGTACTATAGGCATATATATGTTTGTAATTTCTTTTGCAAGCTAGTTCGTCAATCCTTACTGATGAACGAGTTACTTACTGCTGAACGAGTTACCTCAACGGACGACGTCGGAATTCGGATTGCACACTTTTTTAGCTCTTAGAGGGTAATAACAACAGGAACAGGAAGCCAACCATGGACATATATAAATATAGTAAACAAAAAATTATAACACAGATTTAGAAGAAAATTATAAACCAGGATTTTTACAAGCATGGAAATTAATTTACCAAACTTATAAATATTAGAAAGGACATAACGGAACTATTAGCAGTAAAGTACTGTTTAATATTTTTTGGTTAAAGGGCATTCCAACCGGTAAAATATATTACTAAAAAAAAACCGTTTGAGTACAATGGAATGTGCCTGAAATACCACATTAACCGCAAGCAATATCGCTTGACACAACCACTAAATAATATATGACATGCCATAAATGACAAATAGCTATTACCAGCTAGACCATCAAGCAAAAGCAGCATAAACTAAGATACATCAAAAAATATATGCAAAAACAAAAAAAACAACCTGTTTAAAACAAAAATCATCTAGACCAACAGCCTTCGAATGCGCAGGAGAATGACCAAAATCATCATCATAATCGTTGTCATCACCCTTGTTCTTTTTCCATAGCTTGTAAAGACTTTGCTCCTCACCGCCACTTCTTGAACACGACGTCCCAATGTGATCATCAAAAACTTCATCATCATCGCGGTCAGAAACTACCACATTTCCCACCTTAGAGAATGAGTTACCCCCCATAATTGATGAATCAACCTTATTAAGAGGTTTACCATCATCATCCACAAGAGTAACTTTGCCTTCAATAATAAGCTTTTCAATCTTCCAAATTTTCTCAACAATAGGAGTAGTACTTCCATGTCCACCCTTAGAAACCTCCAAATCAGCCCCATTCTTAAGAGAAACACTTGTTTCATAAGAAATAACATTATCATCGATATCGGCCATATCAAGAGCATCAAACGAATTCGATATAGCAATCCTACTCGTGCTTGCCTCATTATTGATTTTCTCCTTAGTAGCAACCGGCTTATTCGAGATAGGTCTCCAAAATTTTGGTTTAGGATTATTAAGCTCAACATCCCCAATAGGTCGAGAAGGAGCAGCCACATTTCCCTTAGTTGCCACCTAACTATTGGGAATGACCTCTTTATGAACTTGAACCTGTTTCGGACAATTCACACTAGGGTGGCCAAAATTTTTGCAATTCACACAATGTGGAGGATGCCATTCATATTCCACATTAATAGTAGCAAACGTGTACTTACCGGGTTCTTTAATAACCGGAATTGCAATGATCATAGATTCCAAAAGGGGCTGAATAGATGACAATTAGATAAGAGCTCTAGCATATGTATTTCGCCCCCATGATTCAAGGCACGTGTTCGCCGTGTGAGCATCCAACATAATCGGTTTCCCTAATTTAGTACCAAATTAAACTCAACCTTATTTTAGTAGATGCAACCACAGGAACATTATGAACCTTAACCCAGACCGGTATTTCAGATATTTCCTCCTTCATTAAGGTAGTAGAAGCCGACCTTGTGTTTAAAATCAAAGGAATAGTAAAAATAAACCAGGGTCCATTCTCTAACAGCGGCTCCATTCCTGTATGAGAGAAAAACTTAAAAATGAAGAACCCGTCATTTAACATAACCTTAGTAATCTCGTATTTTGCCCAAGTGTTCTTGACATAGTTCTCTACAATACGAAAAGCTAAATGCTTTCCTAGAAAGTACCCAAATAGTGTATTTACAAACTAGTTCTTAACCGAATCGACAAGTAATGTAATATGAGCCCTTTCCACACATTCCTCGTTAATAAGAGTTTGATGAGTGTCTAAATACTCATCATTTTTGTACAAAATAAACTGCAAAGTCATCTGAAAACACTCAGAAACACATCAAAATGATCAAAATATCACAAATCAGTGTTTTATGTGTTTTAAATGCAAAAATATCAAAATTAGATGAAAAACATATCAAATTTGCAAAAATTGCAGTTTCAGTCCCCCAAAGTTTCAAAAATTGTCAAAAACAGTCCCTGAGCACATAATTTCAAAAGTAAAGTCACCAAAGGTCCTTTTAAAATCAAAAGTTGTCAAATTTAGTCCTTTGGTGAAAAAAATATCAAAAGTTTGAGAAAATTACAAGTTTAGTCCTTCAACTTTGAAAATTGGCAGAAATGGCCCCTGGAAAATTGCAAAATGGCAAGTTTGGTCCTTATACCTTCTGAGAATGTCACTTTTGGTCCCTTGAGACAAGTTTGATAAATTGGCAGCTTAGGCCCCTCAAGTTTCAGATTATACAACTATAGTCCTTGAAGTTTAAAACCTTTAAACTAATTTTGGACCCTTACCAACCTTTTGACCCCTGCCTAAACAAATGACCCTTCCCATTTTGAACCCTGGTCAACCCAAAGTCAAAAGCAGATTTACCCGCCCACCTTATCCCTTCTTCTTCCACTTGATCTCTGCAACTTCAGGCATCTCCCATCACCTTTCCACCCTCCTCCTCATCATACTCACCTACCCTTACCTCCACATTTAATGCCACCCCCTACTAGCTATTTCACAGAGCAAATTGTCAAACCAAGTTTCCCGCCAAAAGTATGAAAGTGGCTAAAATGGTCAAAACTCTCCCATTGGTTGAATTGGGAGGTGGGATCTGCTCAGAAGGCCACGTGGAAGGACTTTCAAGCATAAAAGAGAAGGAAGGAGCAAAGAGAAGGCAGTAGTTTTTAGTTTTAAAATTTCCTTATGTCGTTTTTATTATTAATGTATTAGTTTAATCTTAAAACTGTAAGTTTTTGTTTCCAAGTGTAATCTCAAGTTATATTTGCAATATAATCAGGTTTTAATCATAAATTCCAAGTTTCCAACTATTTTCACATTTTTAGCAATACTGTTGAAATTTTCCATTTCCAAGTCACACTCAAAAGCTTTACAATGCTTGTTTCTCAGTTCTATTGATCTTAAATGAGCTTAGCATAGCTTTTTACAAGCTCAAATTCAAGATTACATTCATTTTGGTTCTTGGTCAACAGAAGTCAAACAGGGTCAAAGTTGTAATGGAAATGGCAATGGGATTGATGCAGGCATGGATGTGGGTTGATTTGGAAGCCATTGGTTGGTTTATATAGGATAGTGTCCATGGTTTCACAGGTTGCAAGCCACAGTGGTTTTGGACTTTAGTAAGTGATTTTTAAATCTCTTAGCATAATCAATATTTGTAGTTTTAACATGTTAAATTCTGCTCTAATAGATGTACTTAGGTCTGGATAAGTGAGTTTGATCATAATATAAGTTGGTTCAGACTTTGGATTTGTTTCAGTTGGTAAAACAGTCTTTATAGGGGTGTTTGGATCTGTTAATTTATCTGTCTTGTAAGCTTGCTCAGTAGATAACATCTATTGGTTCATGTTTATGCAGCATATTTGAGCTCATATTTGTCAACACCTTGTGTCTTTTAAGCTCAAAAGTCAAAATTCCACTCTAAGTACCTTAACTGATCACTGTTGGAAAGTTTGGGATTGCAATCCATCATTTTGTGTTTAGAATCACATAATATTGCTTGCATCAAGTTTATTACATCATATAAACCCTATCTCAGCTTTAAAATTGGATCCAAAGTTGGATAAAGTCAAAGTTTCATTTTCATTTAAAAAGTCAAATTAGCAAAAATCTGTTTTGAGTCCAATTACAAGGATTTTTCTAGGATTCATTTCTGGGACTTATTCAGTGAATCTTGGTGTTTCAAAAAGCTCAGCTGGTCCTCTTTCTTATAAGCATTTTTTTAGAATTTTGTGATTTAGTTAAAAGCTTCAAATCAGCTTCTCTTTTAGGCCAAATGTGCCCTGCACAGGACTCAGTGAATGCTGAGTTTTTCTCAGAATTTGGTGCAAGTGCACAGAGCTTATAAGAGCTCACCCAGGTCTGAATTTTGGTAAAATTGATCTCACCCAGGTCCTTTCCAAGTTCCAATTCATACTTTTCAGTTTGAGCTTATTGATAAGCCTGTGCTTGTGCTTAAACTTGCTACTCAGAACTGTTTTTAAGCAAACACTCATAATCATCAAATCTGTGCTTAACTGCAAATCAGAGGTCTAGGGTTGTTAAAACTCATTGCAATTTGGTTAATTTAGCTTATTAGAACTTCATTATCAGTTTGGTAGCCTTTGGATTACATTTGCTTAATCAAGTGCTTATTTCAATAAGCACTTCAACATCAGTTCTATATTTCTCCACATAAGCACTTGTTTTTCCATTTTTCTCAGATTCCTTATATAATTTTAGACTTTTCCTGAAATTTTCAGATTTTTCCAAGTTGTTTTGCTATTTTTCTCAATTTAAATTAGTTTTTAATCATTTTTAATTAGCTTTTAATACAAAAAAATTCAGAAAAGATTCAAAAAAATAATTTTTCAATTTTCTTAGGTTTAGATAAATATAAGAAGTGAAAAAAGTAATTTTACAGATTTTTTATAGTTTACTTGGTAATTTTTAGTAATTTAATTAGTTTTAAATAGTTTAAAATTAATAAAAAATAGAAAAATAATCAGAAAAATACAAAAATAGTTTTGAAAATTCTAGTTTGATATTTTAGACTTTTTCATTTCATAATTTTATTTTTCTAGCTTTATTTCCTATTTTCTTGTATTTTAGGTAATTATTTAATAGTTAAAAATAGTTTTTAATTAATAATAATTAGGTAATTAGTTGTAAAATTAATTTTCTTTTTCTAATAATTTTATTTTATCATTAGGTTTATAAAAACATCATTTTTATATTTTTAGGGTTAATATTGTGTAAGTTTCACGTTTTTGTTTGTACGTCACGTAGTTTTAATTAAGTTTTATTAAAACAAAAAGAACAAAAACATCATTTTAATAATAGTGATAGCGTTTATTTAATAGATTTTATCTTTTTAGATTTCCTTTAATTTGCATTTAAGCCGCTGTAATTTGTTGGCTATTTCTGTAGTTATAATCATAAATCAAATCTCTGTATCCATTCAAATCTTCTCGATCACTAAACGTCTGACTATTCTCGCACGGCTCGTTGGGACATAACGACCCGGGGAAACACTATACTCTCCTGGACTTCATTGCATTTGTGTCTGAACTGTTTTAAGTTTCTTACAGCTAGCCATTCACAAGTGGCAGGCTTGCGTGAGATAACTTGACGGTTTTGCGCGAATCAAATTTTGGCGCCGCTGCCGGGGAGCAGTGCTAATAGTCTTACTTCTAGCAGATTAGTAGTTTGAATATTCACTCTCTGTTCATACCATCTATCTATATCTATATATATTTCTATAAAAAATCCAAAAACCCAAAAACAGCTAAAAACGTATAAAACACAAAAATATTTTTCTTTTGTTTCTATATATGTATCAAATATAAAAATACAAAAAGATTTGTCGTTTTCTGAGTTTAATAATAACAACATAAAATCTTACCACCGCAAACCAAGGCAGTGCACTACCTAACTGGGGGTGCGACGATAATAAGTTCCCGAACCAAAGATTTAAAACTTGCCTTTGTGTCCTTGATAGTGGTGTACCTTTTTCAAAGAAGCCATTCATCTTGGATTATTGGTTAAGTTCACTGTTGTTTTGCCTCGATCTTGTGTTAATTGATTTTGTTGTGATATCGACGTTTCAAAACCAGAAAACCCTAAAGATTCTTCTCACCCAGATTTTTATAAAACATCTTCATAATTCTCATTCTCATCTGAAAGAATTTCATAATTCCTCTCCTTAACTCTGAGATCCTTTAGAGTTAACTCTAGTGCATGCGCACTCGTTCTTCTAGATCATTGAGTCCTTTTCGTGATCTAGCAGACATTCCTAGACGACGTTCTCGTAAACGTGCTGCCCAAATAGTCGAACCCGAGATTCGTACTATTTCAAACAAAATGGCAGACGAACGTACTATGGCGGAAATGCTCCAAGCACCCACCGAGGGTTATGGAGATGCCATCATTCTACCAGTAATCAACTCTGATCACTTTGAATTGAAGACACATTTGATCACACTCGTGTCTACAAATCAATTCCACGGGTTTGATCGTGAAGACCCGTATGCACACATCCGTTGGTTTAACAAGTTGACTTCAACTATCAATTACAAGGATGTGCCACAGAAAGTCATCAAGTTGATGCTATTTCCATTCTCACTTGAGGGGACAGCCCGGATTTGGCTGGAAAAAGAACCCCCTCGATCCATCGAAACTTGGGAGGAACTTGTTCAAAAGTTTGTCAATCATTTCTTTCCTCCATCAAAGACGACTAATCTAAAAAATGAAATTTCTGGATTTCGTCAAAATTTTGATGAAAACTTTGGAGAGGCATGGGAGAGATTCAAAGATCTCCTCAGGAAATGCCCTCACCATGAATTCACGGAGCTTCAACAAATCAATATCTTTTACAATGGGTTGAATGGTAACGATCAAGATTCCTTGAATGCAGCCGCAGGTGGAAATATCTTGAATCGTAAGCCTAAAGATGTGATTGAAATTTGCGAGCAAAAATCGAAAGTTCCTATTTCTCGCAACAAAGTCAATACTCCGAACACTCCTGCTTCTACATCTAATAACTCTTCTGAGTTAGCTGCTCCGATAGCAGCTCTAACGGATGCCATCCGTTGTATGATTAAGGATGTTAAGGAAATCAAAAGCGAGATTCATAAACCAGAACCAATCAAAGCCGTAAACAAGGTGTGTGAAATTTGTGGTGGTCCACACGCGTATTATGATTGTCAAGCAACAGATGCTTCCTTTTACCAAGCTCCCGTAGCTTCGGTAAACCACAATCAATACCGACCACAGGCTGATCCTCACTACCGTGCACCTAGCGGTATGACACCACCTGGTTTTCCTCCTGTGCAAAACCATGGCAATCAAAATCGCTTTGTTCCGAATCAAGGACAAAATTTCAATCAAAACCGGAATAATCACAACCCACCCTACCAAGCTCCAAATCAGCATAATTATCAACAACCTTCTCATGCTCCCCCACCAAATGACTTCATGAAAGTTACTGAGTCAAGCATACGTTCAATGCAAACTCAGATCAATAACATGAGGGTTGAGCTGAAGAAGGAAATTGATACCACAATGTCTCGGCAGACAAATGAGTTGAAGAATATGATGAGCAGTTTCATGAACATGAATATGAACCAAGCTTCATCATCTTCTGGAGGACTCCCAAGCAATACAGTTACCAATCCCAATGCCGAGTTGAAAGCCGTCACCACTCGTAGTGGTAAGACGCACAATGGACCTTCGACTCCTATGCCCCCTCCTCCTGTGGCAATGAGTCAAGTTACCAAGGAGACAACGGACAAGGTGCATTATTCAAGCCCACGAAGTACCGCACACGTCCAACCTTCGGTAGTCCAACCTTTAAGTCCGGAACCCGAAGTTCCGAAGACACATTCTGAGCCAGAAAACACTTCCATCCCGGCTCAAAAGTCTAGTCAGCTTCCTTACCCATCAAGAATGAATGATGAGAAGCTCAAAGACAAAAACAAAGAGCAGATGGAAAATTTTTTCCAAATCTTCAATGAGCTTCACTTTGATATAAGCTTCGTTGATGCTCTCGTTCTAATGCCTAAATTTGCATCCACGCTTAAAGGCTTACTGAGCAACAAAGATAAGTTGTCTGAGATGACGAAAACCCCTCTAAATGAGCAATGCTCAGCGGCCATTCTTAATAAGCTTCCCGAAAAGCTTGAAGACCCTGGCCGGTTTTTAATCCCGTGTGATTTCTTGGGGATGTTTCAATGGTCCGCCTTGGCCAATCTTGGCGCTAGCATTAACCTCATGCCACTCTCAGTATGGAAGAAACTGTCTCTTCCTAAACTTTCATCCACTTGTATGACACTCGAGCTAGCGGACCGTACCATAACTCGTCCACTTGGGATAGCCGAGGATGTTGTGATGAAAGTGGGAAAGTTTCACTCTCCTACTGACTTTGTTGTAGTAGACTTCGATGCAGATTCTAGAGTTCCCCTCATCTTAGGGAGAGCTTTCTTGAGAACGAGTCGTGCTCTGATTGATGTGTTTGCTGAAGAGTTGACCATACGGGTTGACAATGAAGAGCTCACGTTGAATATCAACCAGAACTCCAAACCTCTATACAAACAGAGTGTTGCCACAATTGATCAAAAATCTGAAAGATTCAATGCAACACTCTCAAATTTCACGGTTAAGAGGAGTTTTCAAAAACGTGCTGAGCTCAAAGCTTTGAAAATCACCCCTGGTTCAAACAAATGGTTTGAAAGCTGTACCAGGGAAGTCAAAAGTGTTCTTGATGATGATGATGATCTAGATTCGGAGACTTCATCGGAAGTGGTGGAAACTGCTAGCTCTAAGAGCACACCACTTGTCCCACCTCCGGAATCAGTTTGTCGCATCGAGTTTGTTAACTCTGTGGATGAAACCAAACTCTCTTCAGTTTCATCTGAGTTGGATGATGATGTTTGTGATCCAATGGGATACATTCTTCCCATTGATGAATTGCTCAAAAATGATCCATCATCTTCCAGTCTTATTCCCGACTCTTCCATCCCTTCCCTCACTCCTGATGAGGAAGATGACAACTTTTGGAATGAAGTCGATGCATTTCTTAGTGATGAGTCAATTCCTACAGGAATTGATAACACTTACTTGGATCCGGAGGGAGACATCCTTTTTCTGGAAAGTCTGTTGATTGAAGAACCATTTCCCACCCTCCCTCCCGGACATCTTACTGACAATCACCATATAAGCTTCAAATTTAAGCTTAAAAATGTCAAAAATGGTGATTTGCTTCTTTCTGATGAGGAATGGACTTGCATTGTCATGCACGTCTTTATTCCATTCTTCACAGATGGTGTGGTTGCTCTTTCCCTTTTCTCTTTCGGGAATGAGGACACTATCTTTGACCCCGGTATCATTCTTAATAGTTTTTACTATTAACAATACCGCGGTTGTGTCTCGTCGGTGTGGAACTTTCTGATGTTCATATGTTTGTTAACACTGTGAACGAAAGTCCGACTGAGATTGGTTTTCCACGTTACTTTCCCCAAGAACAAATGAATTCGGGGTCGAGTCAAGCTAGCGACTCGGTAATCAAAAAAAGTAGCTAAAACATGGGTTTTTCACCCGTGTGTCCCACCCTAGTGTGGGGGAGTTGCCCCACGCTGTTGTATATAAGATTTTCTAAAAAAAAAAAAAAAAAAAAAAAAAAAAAAAAAAAAAAAAAAAACCCTTGCTAAATAATGGCCGTAGTATTTCCCTTTTACGTTCTTTGTTTCGGCATAACCGCCGGTACTTTGAATATTGAGGGAAATATTCAATTCTAGTGTGGGGGGGAATTCTCACGAAATTTATCATATAATTATACCAATTCCCCCATTTTTGGCCAAAATTTTTTAGGAGTAAGTGTTTTACACTTCCTCAATTGGTTATCAGTCCGCCTTGTCTGTAAGACAAAAGGATTGGCTAATCCAGGAGCAAACGGCTCTTGGTAAAGATATCTCAAATCCGTTGACGGCTTGCAATTTGCCCAAAATTGTATGGTATTCAGCTCACCATATCCTTAAAAGTGAAGAGTTGGCTAGTCCGCAAGTTTATGGCTTGTGGTAAAGGCAGTGGAAAAACCATAATTGGTAATCAGCTCACCAAAGATAATATTGATAATTTATCTAAGAGTTGGCTAGTCCAGAAGGGTACGGCTTCTGGTAAAGACAAAATCAAATCCGTTGAAAGCTGGTGGTTTGCTCAAAATCACATGGTTATCGGTGTACCATGGTTCTTACTTGAACTGAAACATTTGGCTACTCCAGAAGTAATGGCTTTTGGTAAAGAGATTAAAATCCATTATGTTTTCTCAAATCATTGCTAGGAACTAGCAATATCTCAGTGTGGGGGATTGATGAGTGTCTAAATACTCATCATTTTTGTACAAAATAAACTGCAAAGTCATCTGAAAACACTCAGAAACACATCAAAATGATCAAAATATCACAAATCAGTGTTTTATGTGCTTTAAATGCAAAAATATCAAAATCAGATGAAAAACATATCAAATTTGCAAAAATTGCAGTTTCAGTCCCCAAAAGTTTCAAAAATTGTCAAAAACAGTCCCTGAGCACATAATTTCAAAAGTAAAGTCACCAAAGGTCCTTTTAAAATCAAAAGTTGTCAAATTTAGTCCTTTGGTGAAAAAAATATCAAAAGTTTGAGAAAATTACAAGTTTAGTCCTTCAACTTTGAAAATTGGCAGAAATGGCCCCTGGAAAATTGCAAAATGGCAAGTTTGGTCCTTATACCTTCTGAGAATGTCACTTTTGGTCCCTTGAGACAAGTTTGATGAATTGGCAGCTTAGGCCCCTCAAGTTTCAGATTATACAACTATAGTCCTTGAAGTTTAAAACCTTTAAACTAATTTTGGACCCTTACCAACCTTTTGACCCCTGCTTAAACAAATGACCCTTCCCATTTTGAACCCTGGTCAACCCAAAGTCAAAAGCATATTTACCCGCCCACCTTATCCCTTCTTCTTCCACTTGATCTCTGCAACTTCAGGCATCTCCCATCACCTTTCCACCCTCCTCCTCATCATACTCACCTACCCTTACCTCCACATTTAATGCCACCCCCCTACTAGCTATTTCACAGAGCAAATTGTCAAACCAAGTTTCCCGCCAAAAGTATGAAAGTGGCTAAAATGGTCAAAACTCTCCCATTGGTTGAATTGGGAGGTGGGATCTGCTCAGAAGGCCACGTGGAAGGACTTTCAAGCATAAAAGAGAAGGAAGGAGCAAAGAGAAGGCAGTAGTTTTTAGTTTTAAAATTTCCTTATGTCGTTTTTATTATTAATGTATTAGTTTAATCTTAAAACTGTAAGTTTTTGTTTCCAAGTGTAATCTCAAGTTATATTTGCAATATAATCAGGTTTTAATCATAAATACCAAGTTTCCAACTATTTTCACATTTTTAGCAATACTGTTGAAATTTTCCATTTCCAAGTCACACTCAAAAGCTTTACAATGCTTGTTTCTCAGTTCTATTGATCTTAAATGAGCTTAGCATAGCTTTTTACAAGCTCAAATTCAAGATTACATTCATTTTGGTTCTTGGTCAACAGAAGTCAAACAGGGTCAAAGTTGTAATGGAAATGGCAATGGGATTGATGCAGGCATGGATGTGGGTTGATTTGGAAGCCATTGGTTGGTTTATATAGGATAGTGTCCATGGTTTCACAGGTTGCAAGCCACAGTGGTTTTGGACTTTAGTAAGTGATTTTTAAATCTCTTAGCATAATCAATATTTGTAGTTTTAACATGTTAAATTCTGCTCTAATAGATGTACTTAGGTCTGGATAAGTGAGTTTGATCATAATATAAGTTGGTTCAGACTTTGGATTTGTTTCAGTTGGTAAAACAGTCTTTATAGGGGTGTTTGGATCTGTTAATTTATCTGTCTTGTAAGCTTGCTCAGTAGATAACATCTATTGGTTCATGTTTATGCAGCATATTTGAGCTCATATTTGTCAAAACCTTGTGTCTTTTAAGCTCAAAAGTCAAAATTCCACTCTAAGTACCTTAACTGATCACTGTTGGAAAGTTTGGGATTGCAATCCATCATTTTGTGTTTAGAATCACATAATATTGCTTGCATCAAGTTTATTACATCATATAAACCCTATCTCAGCTTTAAAATTGGATCCAAAGTTGGATAAAGTCAAAGTTTCATTTTCATTTAAAAAGTCAAATTAGCAAAAATCTGTTTTGAGTCCAATTACAAGGATTTTTCTAGGATTCATTTCTGGGACTTATTCAGTGAATCTTGGTGTTTCAAAAAGCTCAGCTGGTCCTCTTTCTTATAAGCATTTTTTTAGAATTTTGTGATTTAGTTAAAAGCTTCAAATCAGCTTCTCTTTTAGGCCAAATGTGCCCTGCACAGGACTCAGTGAATGCTGAGTTTTTCTCAGAATTTGGTGCAAGTGCACAGAGCTTATAAGAGCTCACCCAGGTCTGAATTTTGGTAAAATTGATCTCACCCAGGTCCTTTCCAAGTTCCAATTCATACTTTTCAGTTTGAGCTTATTGATAAGCCTGTGCTTGTGCTTAAACTTGCTACTCAGAACTGTTTTTAAGCAAACACTCATAATCATCAAATCTGTGCTTAACTGCAAATCAGAGGTCTAGGGTTGTTAAAACTCATTGCAATTTGGTTAATTTAGCTTATTAGAACTTCATTATCAGTTTGGTAGCCTTTGGATTACATTTGCTTAATCAAGTGCTTATTTCAATAAGCACTTCAACATCAGTTCTATATTTCTCCACATAAGCACTTGTTTTTCCATTTTTCTCAGATTCCTTATATAATTTTAGACTTTTCCTGAAATTTTCAGATTTTTCCAAGTTGTTTTGCTATTTTTCTCAATTTAAATTAGTTTTTAATCATTTTTAATTAGCTTTTAATACAAAAAAATTCAGAAAAGATTCAAAAAAATAATTTTTCAATTTTCTTAGGTTTAGATAAATATAAGAAGTGAAAAAAGTAATTTTCCAGATTTTTTATAGTTTACTTGGTAATTTTTAGTAATTTAATTAGTTTTAAATAGTTTAAAATTAATAAAAAATAGAAAAATAATCAGAAAAATACAAAAATAGTTTTGAAAATTCTAGTTTGATATTTTAGACTTTTTCATTTCATAATTTTATTTTTCTAGCTTTATTTCCTATTTTCTTGTATTTTAGGTAATTATTTAATAGTTAAAAATAGTTTTTAATTAATAATAATAAGGTAATTAGTTGTAAAATTAATTTTCTTTTTCTAATAATTTTATTTTATCATTAGGTTTATAAAAATATCATTTTTATATTTTTAGGGTTAATATTGTCTAAGTTTCACGTTTTTGTTTGTACGTCACGTAGTTTTAATTAAGTTTTATTAAAACAAAAAGAACAAAAACATCATTTTAATAATAGTGATAGCGTTTATTTAATAGATTTTATCTTTTTATATTTCCTTTAATTTGCATTTAAGCCGCTGTAATTTGTTGGCTATTTCTGTAGTTATAATCATAAATCAAATCTCTGTATCCATTCAAATCTTCTCGATCACTAAACGTCTGACTATTCTCGCACGGCTCGTTGGGACATAACGACCCGGGGAAACACTATACTCTCCTGGACTTCATTGCATTTGTGTCTGAACTGTTTTAAGTTTCTTACAGCTAGCCATTCACAAGTGGCAGGCTTGCGTGAGATAACTTGACGGTTTTGCGCGAATCAGAGTTCGATAATTAACAATCTTCTTTTTAGGATCATTATTAAGGAGAGTCGCGTGCGACATTAGTTTAGCATGCTCATGCACATTTTTATCAACACTACACGAACTAGTAGTAACACGCATACTAACATTAGATGAGCTTCCATTAGGATCATTATTACCTGAATGTAACCCGTTGGCGACATCAACACGAGTAGACAAGTTAACATCACCATCCTCAGCAGTCCAATCGGTAGTAATTGGTGCCTGATTGTTTGTATCAGCCACATTGGTTACCAGATTGCGCACCTTTGGAAGGAGAGTTAAACTTCAAAAAGCCCTTCTCCATCTCTCAAGAAACCCACGAACAGCAAACAACCAAATGACAAGCAAAACAATATACGCAACCAACATGCATGCAACAAACTATTATAATAAAGAAAACCCTAACAATTAAAGTTAGGGTTTAATTCGTAATACACAAGAAAACTAACCACCCTTTATGATATTATGGATCGATTATAGAATGATAGTCACATAATTATGCATGAAAAAATACCCAATGATCCACGATATATAAACAACTCCGACCAATTAATGCAAAAGACCCACTATGATAAAGCGATGAATAATAATACTCAGTGATGTGTCTATAATAAATATGAATATGCAATAATCAAAGGAGATGAAACTTGACAGCACTAAAACGATTAAAATAATATTCGATCAAAGTAGTCGGCTAGGTTTTTGTCGCTAAAGTAATGTATAATACACACACAAACAACACTGTTTGATACTAGAAACATGAAATAGGGAATTAATGGCACGTACACAAAAGGTTGGTTCATTCCTGAACCTATCAACGATGGTTTGGTACTTGCAACATTATTTCTTCCATTCAGGTACTGTTGTTGGAAAGTGTCAAATAAAAGGCAATTAATCTTTGTTAAGTTAGAGTGTCAAATAAAAGGCAGCAAGTCTGAATTGTTGATAACATCATGATATTTTATATGTCAAATTCCCGTGTTTATGGCCTCATTTGTATTAATATGATACTTAATTCGTTCATATTCGTTCACAATTGCATTTCAGGATAAATGAGGCGTTGAAGCGGAAAAGATGTGAGAAAAGGTCAAGAAATATTCTGAAGATAAGTTACTGCGTAAGTAGTACTTTTGACTACGCCGTAACCCACAGCACGAGGGCCTGATAATTATTTGTGAAGATTACGCCGTAACTCATTAATAATGTTACGGCGTAAATGTAATGCTATGAAGGATACAGCGTAACCAGTTCTTATGGTTACGTCGTAATTGTTTTTGTAAAGGTTACGGCGTAAGATGAATTTAGTTACGCCGTAGAGTTAATTTCGGAGTGGATAATCATGAGCGGACGAAGGCTTACGGCGTAACTCTTTGGATTAGTTACGCCATAAATAATTACTTGGGCGCAAAGTTTCGAGGTCCAGGGATTAAAAGCGGCAAGTGAATATTTATTTTATTCACTTCGAGGACTAAAGAATATAATAATATGCAAGTTTTATAACACATTTTTATGTGTTATATAAAAGAAATAAACCTCAAGGACCAAGTTGCAATTTAATTAAAGTTGGAGGACTAAAAGAAGAATTAGGTCATAATATGTTAGTATAAATATATGTGATGTACGTACATATATTTTATCAAGTTGGGTGCGTTTGGTTTTTGCCGTACGAGAGAAAAGAAAGAAAAAGGGAAGCCGACATGGGTTTTTGTGGGGCAAACCTTCCGGGGTTTGCCCCGGTACTCAACTAGGGGATTGATAAAATTATCCTTGGCACGATATGTTCTGACTCATAATATTATTTTGGTTTCATTATTGTTTATTATAATCTTGATTCTCAATATAATTATTAGCAAGTTAATTCTTATTGTGTTATATTTAATTGATTATTAATTTATTATTAGTCAATTAATTATTAAATGTTATGTCTTTGTTTATTTATTCTTTTATATGAGGATTTTATTTGTCATGCCACTAGGGTATTTTGGAGATGTAGAAATTAGGTCCTGGCCTAGTTTTGATTCTTTTTATTACTAATGCTTTTGCGTTATTAATTGTTTCTATTGTATGCATGCATAGTTTATTGGTAGCTACCCTTGTTTCAGTAGTTTTGAATGGCGGTAGAGGCTAGTTGCTTAGGAGATATGACCAACTGACCCTAAGTGAATAGACTGAGACGGAAGGGTAAGATATGACTATTGACGACCCTTTCTACTTGTGCGATTTGACCAACTGATCACCTACCGTTTGGATGAACTTAAGAATTAGGGGGTGAGTGTCTAAGATGCTAGCGCCCGGGCACTCACTATTATAAACATAGCATGTAGCGGAACTTAATGACTTGTCTTATGGGACCAGGAACAACTGGACTTATGATGGGACACCTGAATTCTCCAGTGGTGGCTCTCTGCTGATAGGTTAGGGCGAACTGACCAAATGCTGTCCTCTCGACTTTGACCCACCTGAAACAGGAATCTAGTGACTTTTAGAACCCATGTATTGCGATAGTAAACGCCGGCTCTTAATGACTGCTATTAGATTGCCGAATGATCCCGGGTAACCTGTTCATCTTGGTGAGGATCCTAAGAACCATAGGGTAGACGAATTGACCAAAGGAGTCTATCGACTTTTTCCACTTGTTGATGAACTCGGTTTAAATAATTGCATCACTATCTTTCCCATTAGGTTGTTTACCAGAGAACCAACCCAATTGATCACGTGACACCTTAAATATTGTCAATCACTTCATTAAAACTTCTTTATTTGACTAATTTAATTAATTAGATAGCTAGGAATCAACCGTTCTTGGGACGACCTCGGCCTTACCATTCTCTCACTACATGCGACGGGTACACTGCCCGTTAGTGCATTAGGTAGGCCATAGGTAGACGAGTTACTATAAATGTAAAACCTGTTCAGTAAAATCTGCATCAATTGTTAATGTTGGTCTGGGCCGTAGGCTAACAGACCCAACATAGTCTTAGTTAAGTTAGTTTATGGAATTAGGATGATAGTTACTTGGAGGGAAATAACTATTATGTGAACAGGTTATATGAACCATTACATCCCTTCAAACATACCCATTCGTATTATATGTATGCATGTATCTATATCAGTTGTAATGTTAACCCTTTCAGTTTATAATATCAAATTTATATAAAGGGTTCAACCTATCTTCTTTTTTTCCTTTTATGTGTTCTTGATGATTATACATGACACTTGTTTGATTAATTCGATCCTGGAAAGTTATGAACCTGTGCAACAGTGGTATCAGAGCGAAGGAATCAAACAACATAACATTTCATGTATCAATCATCATTCAAGATAAAACCTGCGTTTCATATCACAGAAAAAAAGGCAGCCATAGGAAGAAGAGATGTCAAAACAGAAAGAGAAGAAGGAAATATTAGAGACGGTTACACTGGCCATTGAGCCGATGATTAACCACCAGAGAAAAAAGAAAGATCGCTTCAATTTATGGTATAAAACTCAAGACAAGAAAAAGAAGTGATTAGAAATTGAAGATTGGTTGGAGATTTATTGCAGTTTCAGTTTTCATTGTGCTAACCGCACCATGACGACATTAACCCGCTTAAAATCGTGATCATTTTAGAATCATGAGAAGTCAGGCCCAGAATAGAAATCAAGATGGCGGCACTAACCGTGTTGGAATTTGGTTCAACAAGAAACCGAAAAGTCATGAAGAAATCAACACCAAGTTTGAAGAAACAAGAAAACAGAAAGGAACAAGAAGATTGAAGAGCAAAGATTGATAGATTAAGGGGAATATGTTGGAAAGTTATAATACAATTAATCTTTGTTAAGTTAAAGTGTCAAATAAAATGCTGCAAGTCTGAATTGTAATGTTGGTCTGGGCCGTAGGCCAACAGACCGAACATTGTCTTAGTTAAGTTAGTTTATGGAATTAGGATGGCAGTTACTTGGAGGGAAATAACTGTTATGTGAACATGTTCTATGAGCCATCACATCCCTTCAAACATATCCATTCGTATTATATATATATATATATATATATATATATATATATATATATATATATATATATATATATATATATATATATATATATATACATGTATCTATATATATACATGTATCTATATATATATATATATATATATATATATATATATATATACATGTATCTATATATATATATACATGTATCTATATCAGTTGTAATGTTAAACCTTTCGGTTTATAATATCAGATTTATATAAGGGGTTCAACCCATCTTCTTTGTTTCCTTTTAGGTGTTCTTGATGATTATACATGATGCTTGTTTGATTAATTCGATCCTAGAAAGTGATGAACATGTGCAACAACTGTTAGAACCGTATAACAATATTAAGGTCAGGCTCTTAACGTTCACCCATTAAGCTGCTTGTTTCATTGTAGCCTTCTTGATGAATCCAAGGACGTTTGTCACGCTTCCTTCACGATTCAAGTTCCATAGTCACTTTTTTAAAGCTAGGCCTATTCCCGCCTACTAGGTTAAGGCATCTATACACCAGATCACATGATGCTTTTAGTTGCACATCAGTTGCCTCCTCTACTATTTGTCAGTCAAGAATCTCATGCAATCGATCTTCCTTATTTTCATTGACAAAATATGTTGCAAGATTTCTATCATCGGAACATCTTTCCATATTAAGTGGTCTTTTCCTTGTTATTAGCTCCAAAGCTATACACATCACTCTTATCTGTTAGTTGACCTGTATAAAAGTACTCAGGATCTAAGTATCCAAAGGTCCCTTGAACTAGTGTAGTGACTTGATCATGACCCAACGGGACTAACCTCGACGCACCAAAATCCGCTATTTTTGTGATGTAATTTTCATCCAACAAGATGTTATTAGACTTGACATCTCTATGTATGATGGTCATTCTAACATTTGTACGAAGATAAGCAAGTGCACCCGCTGATTCATGTGCTATCCTTAAATGATTTACCTATGACAATCTTCCCATCCCAATTTTTCTATTATGAATTTGATGATGAAGAGTATCATTTGGAACTAATTCATAAACTAGTAATGGGACGTCAGTTTCCAAACAGCATCCCAGAAGCTGCACCACATTTTGGTGTTTAATTTATGTAAGAATTACCATTTCATTTATAAATTGCTCCGTTTGTTCTTGATCCAGTCTTTGGGACTTCTTGATTGCTACCACACACTTATTTGGTAGAGTTCCCTCGTAAACAGTGCCATTACCTCAAGAATTCTATCCTCCGCATAATTGTCCGTCGTTTCTTTTAGCTTTTGAAATTGAAAAACTTTCATGAAACCGACACCAATACCACTCGTGGTTTTTAATTTCTCTTCCAACAACGCACCTCTATTGGGCATAAAGTACAACACTGATAATCCTGTCAGTAATGTTAGGAATCCAATCCCCATACTTATAAGGGATTTTTTTTGAGTGGCAATTATATACATTATATAAATATAAATAAGCTTTCTATATAAAACTCAAGAAATATTCAATGATTACTCATTTTCTACATCTCTATGTGAGATTACGTATACATTTAAAGACTTTATTTTTGTTGATTGTAAAAATTTTTCTTGTTGTTCTAATTTAAATACATATTTTTAGGATCAAAGGGAACTAGTAAATACCAATCGAGAGTCCAAGCACATTGAGATGACAATCATTTGGAATCTTGCCATCACCAGTGTACTCATTTTTACATTTGCATGTGTAATTCCCGGGCTTACTAGTACATGTTCCATGGCATGGAAAAACCTCCTTTTTGTGGTAAAAGGTCAAAGACCCGGTAAATATATTACTTCAAAAAACGGTTAAGTACAAAAGATATGGGTGAATCCCATATCTCAGCCCGTTACATAGGTGGAAAGCTTACATAACAAGATACTTCCTATTCTCTATACACAAAAATAAACCACTACTCAAAAGATAATATTAGACACCTATGGAAACAAAATTACTTCCTACCAAGGCCTTGGAGGTTGATACCATACGTGTCATAATAAGTATCCAAATTCTCTGGAAGATCGTAGACATGATCCGCATAGTCATCATAATCATCTTCACGATCATGACCACCACCAAATAGGTTCATTGAGTCATCAAAAGTGTTTACAACCTCCTCTTCATCACTATCGGAGGCAACAATCTCTCCCGCCTTAGAGAATGGGTTAACCCTCTTATTAGAAGAAGTAGACGGAAAATCCTTTTAATTACCTGAATAATCAACCTTTTTAATAGGATTACCATCATTATCAACAAGAGTATCTTTCCCACCAATAAGAAGCTTTTCAAATTCCCCAATTTTCTCAACAATAGGGGTAGGACCAACCTCGTTAGTTTCCATTGAATCACTCACAAACAGTTCTTGTGATACATTACCGTTCTTAAGAGACCCAACCTCCTTTGCTTCCATTGTACTACCAGAATCCACTACATCAGTAGGAGTGCCACATTCATCAGTATCAATCATATTAAGTGTAGTAAAAGGATTAGATGTAGCAAGCTTTGTCCCACTCGTACTAGCCACTTCAGTGGCTTTCTTCTTTGTATTATCTACCTTATTGGAGGCGCTTTAGGTTGATACCTAAAGTTAGGACCCACACCAGGTTTAGTAAAACCTCCCTTACCTGGAATACTTGGGCCACCATTCCTACCCTTATTCTTGTTATTGACAGTTAGAAAACCATCTTTAACATTCTGTTTAGGCTGAGTAGGAGGTGGAACAGATTTAGGAAAATCAAGCAGCGTAGGACCAAAAAGCTTACACATATCACACCAAGGCGGTTTCCATTCGTATTCAACCCAAATATTTTCAATAGTAAAACCTATCCCATCAAGTAATGGTATCTCAACAGTGATGCTCTCTCTAAGAACCTGTTCCGCCTTAACTTCAATCAAGCACATAGCAAAACTACTTCGACCCCATGATTCCAAGCACATTTGACTAGTGTAAGAATCTAACATTTTTAGCGTACCAATCAATGTGGCTAGGAGGCTGAGACCATAATCTAAAAAACATACCAAGGGGCGCATCATGGAATTTAACCCATACCAGAATATTTGTCAAATCCTCTTTAAGCAGATTAGTATTCAACGTCCAAGTTTTAAGAATAATTGGCACATTCCTTATCATCCACGGTTCTTTTTCAAGAACATCATCAACACCTTTACAAGTGGAAAACTTAAAGAAAAAGAACCCCTTAGCATTAATCATAACCTTTTGAATACCATACTTGGCCCATGTATTACGAATGTAATAATCAACAACCGGAAAAGTAATACGTTTACCAAAAAATAACCATAAAGGGTATTCTAAAATTTAGAGTTTACCTCCTCAACGACTTTCATAGGAATGGAGAGATCCACCCCAATAGAATTTTTACTACATTCCAACCTACAAAAATTAGACTTGCACTTCGTAGAATCAATTGACGTAGCACCTACCTATGAAACCGGCTTCACACTCGGGACACCCGTTGGCTGGGGTTGATTATAAACTTTGGGAGACGAATTAGAAACAACATTAGTACCATTGTCCGCATTCTCCGTATTCGTAACTTCAATACTGCGCATAGCCTCTTCAAAGGTCTTACACGCTTCCAAAACGACCGGGTCAAGACCCTAATTCGGCTCATCCGCACTTTGCAAAATCTTCATTCATGGAGCTAGTTTGATCGGCCAAACTAGCAGAAGATCTCTTGTTCATAAAATTTGTATCATTCGAATCATTAGCAGCAGAATTACCCACATCTTTCGAAACCTTGGAAGCACTAGTCTTATTGAAAAATCCTTTTTTCATCTCTCAAAACCCCACAACCCAAAGCAAAACAATCGTATTCACCAAGTACAATTCAACAACAGAAGCAAAAACCAAAATAAACATAGGTAAAACCCTAACGCAAGGTTAGGGTTTCATAAACATGACGAATCAAAAACTAACATCCCATTATATTGCCTCATTTGAAAGTAGACGAAGAGAATAATAATATAGGGATCGATTAAAGTATATATTAATTCAGTAGCCCAAGCATGCAAAAACCAAATTAGTTTAATAAACCGACCTACGATAATGCATGAAACTCTCAAAACAAAAGGAATTCAACCGACCCACTATAACAAATAACCAAGTAATGCAAACCAGCCAAGATTAAACAATTAATAGGCTAAAGAATTTTAGTGAATCGTAGGATATGAAAATCGATTTATGTTTTGGAGTTCAATCGTAAATCGCCAGAGATATTTTTTTTAATTTTGAAAACCTCCTTTCGATCTCACTTATTGATATCTAGCAAAAAAGGAACACAACCTTGGTTGGCTAATCTTCAGCATAACAAAATTAAGGAATCATTATATATGACATATCATAAAGAGCTAAATACATAATCTATAACACTAAAGTTTTCAACCTCGACTCTCTCTTTGGCCAAAAAGTGAAATCGATTCTCTCCTGCGATAACCAAAGTCGGTCTTCAACCTCCTTATTGTTTAATCTTTTCTCCACCTATGGTGGTCTGTTAGATTAAAAATGTTTATCACTCACTTTGATCGTGGGACGGTGCTTTTAGATTCTCCTTAAATTCACTTTTGTGATAGTCTTTTGCCTGGTATTACGCTTATTGTTTGCATGCAATTCTGCATGTTAATTTGATTCTGGGACTTATGGTGTATTAAACTATTTAACTATTTAATATACCTAGTGATTAAATCTTAGTCGGTTTTTGTGATCGATCTAGGGTTTTTTGATAGGTTATTGATCAGATTTCGACTTGTATTATAGGTTAGCTGCTTGGTTCTTGATGATTTATAAACCCTAGTTTATCGACTAGGGTTTTACTAGGTATTGTTTACGAACATTAGACCATATTGTTCGTTGTTTTTCTTCTTGTTTTCCGTTTGGTGTTTGTTTGATTCGCTGCTACGTTTTTTTATGCTGGATTGTATGGGAGAGGAGAACATTAATTAGTTTATTCTAGCTGTCGACATGGATGATTGCCCTTCTGTTAGTTTGAATAACAAGGGTAGTAATTCAAGTTCTCGTTCTGATGGACAAGTGGAGCCGATTTCACTTGGTTCAAGCCCTAGTCATGACGCCCCTACTCATGACGCACAAGAGGGTCATGATACTTTATTGAAAATTCGTGCTATTGAACAACAAATTTTAGAGGGAAAGCTTGTTTTAGTAGGTGAGGATGGGCAACCATTAAAACCAGCTGTGACAGTGGATGCTACTACTTTTATTGGGGCTACTCCACTTGAGTATCCAAAGGTGCCTCAGTCACAGAAGGAGCTAGAGGAGATGCTTACTGCTATTGGTTATAAATCGAAGCCTCCTCAAGATACGGGTGTTCTTATGGCTTCTAATGTCCCTAATGCTACTAGTAGTCCTTCTAGTGTTGTTCATGAAAAGTCTTATGAACATGAGAAGCTTGCAAATGAGACGCCAAAATCGTTTGTGGCAGCTACGTCTACTGACCCTAAGAAGCTTAAAGTTAATTTTCGTAGGCTCGTAAGTAGTCACAAAACTGATGGCGTGGATCTTACTGTCCCTAAACAAGTGGTTGAAGAGGTTAACTCCCGGTTTGACAATACACTGTATTGTTACTTTCTAGGCAAACGTATAGCCTTTCCGGTTGTTGAGTACTACGGTCGTAATGTTTGGAACAAGTATGTTGGGAAATACGCTTTTGGGAGTTAATACTTATTGCAGTGGAGTTAGTACTGATAGTGTTATTTGATAATTATTAACTAGTTAGTACTGATAATTGAAATATTAGTACTGATAGTGTTAAAGTTTGTACTGATCTATGTTAGAAATGTCGTGTAAGAGTTGTAACAGCATATTTTCTATTCCAATAGAAGATATGATATACTTAATACATAGTTATCTCTGTAAGGGATCTTCTTAGTGTACAAAAGGAGATCCTAGCTAGGTTAAACATATCACATATTCATAGCCATCTAAAGTAGAGCTTCAAGGTTGAAAACCCTAGTACTAGGAGAGTACTCGTATTATTGATTAATAATATTGAAGCATTTGGTGTTACATTGTTCTTACATTAATCTTCTAAAGTACATTCAAGTAGATTCCGCATACTTATGTGTATCTACAACAAAGTTTCTCATTGTTGTTTTGGATCCATCCAAGGCAACTAACACGTTTAGAAGCTAAGTGTTCTAGATCCAAGTTTTGGGACTTCACAAGTGGTATTAGAGCTTGTGTCCTGAAGCTTTGTTTTTAGAAGATCCTGTGTTGACAAATCTGAAAAATGGATTTCGAATCAATGCAATCGAATGTAGTTCCTAAGTTGCAGCCAAATGTATATGAACTATAGAGAATGCGCATAGAGCAGTACTTCTTGGTACTTGATTTCAAGCTGTGGAACATTGTGCTTTATGGAGACTCTTACAAACCCACTGTCACTGAAGAAGTTGCTGGTAAGACCATTACTAAAGAAAGAGGTGATCCTATCACTAACGAAGAAATGGCTCTAAGAGGCAATGATCTCAAGGCCAGAAGTCTTTTACTTATGGCAATACCTGATGATCATCAACACACCTTCAACAAACACAAAGATGCTCAGAGTTTGTTAAAAGCCATTAAAACCAGATTTGGTGGAGATTCTGTCACCAAGAAAACTCAGAAGACTCTTTTGAAGCAAGAATTTGAAAACTTCACTGCTGGTGCAACTGAGTCCATTGACTCAGTTTATAACAGGCTTCAAAAACTTGTTAGTCAACTAGCAATATTAGATGTGGAGTTCTCCAAGGAAGATGTCAATCTCAGGTTTGTTTGAAGTCTTCCATCACCAAAATGGGACACTCATGTCATCGTATGGAAGAACAAGCAAGATTTTGAAACCATGAAGTTGGACAATTTGTTCAATAGCTTTAAGGTGATTGAACAAGACATGAAAAGAAAAGCAGATGCATCTTCCATTTCTGGGTCACAAAACATAGCATTTGTGGCTTACCCTGTCACTAGCAATGATAATGATATTTTTGATGTTAGTACTTCTAGTACTAATGTTAATAATGATGGCCCTGTAACCACTCAGCAGGCATAAATGAAGGTACAATCTATGCCTTCATAGCTGAACAGAGTCAAGGATCCCAGATCACTCATGATGATCTAAGAAAATTCATGAAGATGACATGGAAGAGATGGACATCAAATGAAACATTGCCCTAATCAGTATGAGGGCAAAAAGGTTCATGAAGAAAACTAGGAGGCAGATTAGGATTAATGATGGAGATGTTGTTGGGTTTGATAAGGAAAAGGTTCAATGCTAAAACTTTGGCAAGCTTGGGCATTTTGCCAGGGAATGCAGAAGCCCTAGGAGCAAGGGGAGACACAGTGATGCTGACAACTCCTCTTCAAAAGCAATGGTTGCTGTTTATGGTGCTGGACATGATTAGAGCTTCATGGCTGATGAAGAAGAAAGTCCAATCAACATGGCTATGGTATCTCAGGTACTTACTGAAACAAATTGCTCATATACATGTATTCCATTAAGCACATATTTAGAGCTAAAACCCAGGTTTGATAATGTGTCTGAAGAACTTGCTAAAACTAGCTATAACCTAACAAATCATAAGAGAGGTTTATCAGTCTTAGAAAAACAAGTTAAGGACTATAAGGAAAATGATTCTCTGTATAATAGTTACTCAAATTAAAGACAATATAGAGCTAAGTGTTGAGAAACTTAAAGACACACACCATTATAACTCTGAGAGAATTGATAAATACATTGAAAAAGCTATAATTGGTAAAGCCACATCAGGTATGGGTTATAAATCTGTACCACCACCATTCAGAGGTGTTCATTCACCTCCTGGTTTAGACCTTGCACATACTGGATTAAAAGAGTTTTAGGAACCCACAGTTGTCCGAGGCCCTATAATAAAAAGTATGTTTCCTGAAAAGCCTGATGAAGTGTTTGAAAGTGCCAGTGACACCTCTTTACCAGAGGGGTCTGTATCTAAAAATAAAAAGGCAAATGTAGAGTCTAGTGAACCAAAGCAAGAACATGCCTGTAAACCTGTAAGACCAATTGAAAAACCTGTTAGGAAGCCATTAAAGTATGCTGAGATGTATAGAAACAGGCCATCTAGTCCTAGAGGTAATCAAAGAAACTGGAATTAGTTAAAATTTGAGCAACTAGGAGATGAATTTGTTATGTATAATAAATCTTGCTTTGTGTGTGGAAGTTTTTCTCATCTGCAGGATCAATGCAGACACCAACCCTTTATGAACGCAAGAGCAGTACTTCTCAAAACTGGCATAAGATCTTTGAACTCCACAAAGCCAATTAATACTGCTAGACCCCAACCCAGAGTATTTGGTGAAAGACTCAAAAGAAACTTTTCAAATTCACCATCTACTTCACTAAGGCCCTTTTAATGCTAAAGCAGCATAAACCTTCAGATCCTATGATGAACAGATCAAGTTTGTCAAGAGAAAGGTTAATACTTTTGTGCCAACACTTAATACTGATAGGGAAAAAGTTAATACTTTTAGGCCAAAAGTTAATATTGATAGGCCAAAAGTTAATACTTTTAATCCTAAAATGAAAAATAATGGCTCAAAGGTGAATGCTGCTAGGGGAATCAAGGGTCATGCTGTTATGCCCACAACTTTTTGGGTGAGAAAGACCACTCAACCCAATAGTGCATCAGTTACTCTACGGAAATATAACTACATTAATGCACGAGGCAGATCCAAGTCAGTAATGGCTTGGGTCCCCAAAAGGAAGTAATTTCCTTTATTTTATGTGCACGAACATTCCAACAATAATGATGATCTTGGCTATTTAGATAGTGGGTGTTCCAGGTACATGACTAGAAATCTATCTTACCTTTCAGACTTCACTGATTTGAATGGAGGATACGTTTCTTTTGGAGTTGGTATAGGTGGAAGAATTACTGGTAAATGCACAATCAAGACTGGTAATTTGGACTTTGAAGATGTGTACTATGTGAAGAACTCAAATACAATATGTTTAGTGTGTCACAAATGTGTGACAAGAAGAATTTTGTTCTGTTCATAGATACTGATTGCTTGGTCTTATCTCCTAATTTTAAGTTGCCTAGTGATGATGAGGTATTACTTAAGTTTCCTAGGAAAATCAATCTGTATAGTGTCAATATGAAAAACATAGTGCCCAAAGATAACCTTACATGTTTAGTTGCTACAGCTTCTTTGGATGAATCTATGTTATGGCATAGAAGGCTAGCTCATGTGAACTTTAAGGTAATAAATCTTTTAGCTAAAAATAACCTTGTAATAGGTTTACCTTCAAAAAGATTTGAAAATAAACAGACATGTAGTGCATTTACTTGGGTTTTCTTCATGAATACTAAGGATGAGACCAGTTAAATCCTTAAGAAATACATAACTACAGTAGAAAACCTTACTGATAAGAAAGTTAAAATTATTAGGTGTGATAGTGGGACAGAGTTTAAAAACCAAGTTATAAATGATTTTTGTCAACTTAAGGGTATTAAAAGAGAATACAGTGTAGCTAGGACTCCTCAGTAGAATGGGGTTACTGAAAGGAGAAATAGGACATTGATAGAGGCTGCTAGGACTATGTTAGCAGATTCCCAGTTACCCACTACATTTTGGGCTGAGGCAGTTAATACTGCTTGTTATGTTCAGAATAGGGTACTGGTTGTGAAGCCTCATGGCAAGACTCCCTATTAGCTGTTTTTAGGTAGAAATCCTTCCTTAGACTTTCTTAGACCTTTTGGGTGTCATGTCTCTATTCTTAATACCATTGACCCGTTAGGCAAGTTTGATGGAAAATCTAATAATGGATATTTAGTTGGCTACTTTCTGAATAGTAAAGCCTTTAGAGTATATAATTCTAGAACCAAAAGGATAGAGGAGAGTCTGCATTTAGAATTTCTTGAGGACAAACCTAGTGTAGAGGGGCAGGGACCAACATGGCTTTTTGATATTGATATGCTAACAGAATCTATGAACTATGTGCCTGTTTCTGTGGATTCTAACATTGTTGCAGGTGCAAAGCAAGGTCCTGGTGCAGATTATGATGATGAAGATGACTGTATCCTGTTGCCCATTCGGAAAATTAGCTTTGCTGGAAGCACTTCTTCAGGGGAGGCAAACAATGATGATCAGCCTCCAAAGACCAATGATGCTAATACTGAAGGAGGGGTTGCCAAAGGGAGTAATACAGTGGAAGGAGATGAAGTGATTAGTACTAATGTGGTTAATATTGATAAGCCACATGTTAGTACTGATGAGCCAGATTTTAATACTGATGGTCCTCAGACTACTCCATCAGTTAATGCAGAGGTTCCTGGTCCCCATGGTGAAGCTGATGAGATTGATTTAACTAATATAGCTTCATCTTATGCTCTTCCTGCTACACCACACAGAAGAATCAATTAGGATAATCCTTTGGAGAATGTTATTGGGGATGTCAATGCTGAAAGAACTACAAGATCTAAAGTTCAGCATAGTGAGACTGGATTCTTCAGTGCCATCTATGAAGAAAGACATCATGGTGCCTCACAATCATGTCTCTATGCCTGCTTTGTGTCCCAAACAGAACCAAAGAAAGTCTACAAAGCTCTTGAAGATGAATCATGGGTAGAAGCAATGCAAGAGGAGCTTCTCCAGTTTAAACTTCAAAATGTATGGGTTCTGGTGGATCTTCATGATGACAAGAGAACAATTGGCACTAAATGGGTTTTAAGAAACAATAAGGATGAAAAGGGTATGGTAATAAGGAACAAGGCTAGACTGGTAGCTCAGGGGTATACACAAACAGGAAGGGATTGATTATGAGAGGTCTTTGCTCCTGTAGCAAGGATTGAGGCTATCAGACTTTTCCTAGCCTATGCATCATATAAAACTTCACAGTATACCAGATGGATGTGAAGAGTGCTTTCCTATATGGGAAGATTGAGGAGGAGGTGTATATCTGTCTACCTCCTGGTTTTGAAAATCCAACCTTTCCAGAAAAAGTGTACAATGTTTAGAAGGCACTCTATGGTCTGCATCAGGCCCTAAGAGCTTGGTATGAAACTTTAGCCAAGTATCTTTTGGGCAATGGATTCAGAAGAGGGAATATTGGTCAGACTCTATTCATAAAGAATGTGAAGAATGATATCCTGTTGGTGTAGATATACGTAGATGACATTATTTTTGGCTCAACCAAGCAGGATCTATGCAGAGAGTTTGAAAAATTGATGCATGATAGGTTTGAGACGAGTTCTATGGGAGAACTCACCTTCTTTCTTGGGCTTCAGGTCAAGCAGAACACATATGACATATTTATTAGCCAGGATAAATATGTCAATGAGATTTTGGTGAAGTTTGGCTATGACAAAACAAAGATTGCAAGTACTCCTATGGAGCATAATAAGCCATTACTTCCAGATGCTGATGGTGAAGAAGTAGATCAGCATCTCTACAGGTCCATGATTGGATCATTGATGTATTTGACTGCCTCCAGACCAGATATTATGTTTGCAGTATGCGCATGTGCTAGATTTCAAGTCTCTCCAAAGCTTTCGCACCTGCATGCTTTTAAAAGAATCTTTAGATATCTGAAAGGCCATGCTCATTTAGCCCTTTGGTATCCTAAGGATTCTCCCTTTGATCTGGTAGCTTACTCTGACAGTGACTATGCTGGGGCAAGTCTTGATAGGAAGTCAACCACTGGAAGATGTCAGTTTCTTGGTGATAGGTTGATTTCATGGCAGTGCAAGAAGCAGAGTATTGTGGCAAACTCTACAACTATGGCGGAGTATGTAGCTGCTACAAGTTGCAAGAATCAGATGCTTGATTATGGGTATAATTTCATGGACACTGTCATTTAAGTTGATAACAACAGTAAAAATCCAGTTTTTCATTCTAAAACTAAATATATTGAGACAAGACATCACATTATAAGAGACTATAATGAAAAGAAACTTATTCAGGTTTAAAGGATTGATACTGAATTTAATGTTGCATATCTTTTAACAAAAGCTTTTGTCTTGGGAAGGTTTCAGTACTTGGTCACAAGTATTGGAATGCTTCATCCAAAATATGTCTTATCTCTCTCTATTTTGTAAAGTTTTGTAAACTGGTGGTTAGTACTGATTGTTGTCCAGTTAATACTGATTGTGTAAAGTTAATACGGACTGTCAAGAAAATCTCTTGGATTGTGTTTTCTTGGTTTTGGACTAACTTTTCAGGTATAGCACAAGCAGTATGGATGTGGTTTGGTGACTGACTGTTGCAGCAAGTGTGATTCACTCTCTTATGCTCATTCTGATGCAATCACATGTTGAAACTTGCTGTAACTCTGGATTATGTGATACCAAAGCATTATGTGGCATCTTGTGGTATAAACGAACATGAATTGATGTTTTAATTGGTCAGATCATTCTACACTAACCCACTCTTTGCCATTCTATCTGTTTACAGATAGTGTGACTAGCCTAAGGGCATCTAGCTTAGAGAACAGTGAGCAACCGTGAATCCAGCACTTGTGTTGGAGGCAACACTTGCCACGAGCTGGAAACCCTGTCAGGCAGGCCCTTTTAATGGGACTATCCATCACAGGCAGTGCTATGCACTGAAACCATTGGTTTTCACCAAACCAGAGGCTATGTAAGGCCGACCTTGATTAAGTGTCTGTCACCACACTTAATCCCTTCAAAATTGGGGTTTCAGTATTATATTTTCCAAACTATGAGATAATACTGATGGGTAAAAGTTAATACTGATGGTTATAATTTAATACTGATACGCATAGTTAGTACTGATGAACTAGCCGTTAGTACTTATTCCAAAAGTCAGTTATGCAATGATTACTTTTGCCAATCAGGAGGTTACCGCCGGTTTCTTTATATAAGGGTTTCCTAATTTGTTTCCCTTTACTTATTACCAAAAATAATTACTTGGCAGTCCAATCAAAATTTTCCAACTCTCTATATATTGCATAACTTTCCAATTGCTTCAACCACAATTCTCTAAAGACTTTTCCGATTAAATCCCACCTAACTAACCCTTACTTTTCTCATTCATGGCTCCTATTGATTTTGTCGACAAGCACAACATGGTGTCGTGCTTGGAATTGCCAGAAGGCCATGATGAATTTACTAAGATAGTAGCGTTTTTAAACGGAAGCAGCATCAGGTTTGCTTTACTCTTAAACCCTACTATCTTATGTATCCCTGTCACACGGTTTTGGCAAACTGCAATTGCTTCAACAACTGAGGAAGGGGTACAACAGTTAATTGGTACAGTGGATGGCACACAAATTATTATTACTGAAGCCACTCTAAGAGAACATCTTCATCTTAGAGATGCTGACGGTATTAACACTTTGCCAGGATTTGAAATTTTTGAACAACTCTCATTGATGGGGTATAGGCATGACAATACTTTCAATTTTCACAAAATTCAGTTTTCCCCACAATGGAGGTTTCTAATCCATACCGTCTTACATTGCTTGAGTCACAAAAGGACTGGCTGGGATGATTTTCCCACAAACATAGCCACAGCCTTGATCTTCCTTGCAACAAGTAGGGTGTTCAAATTTTCAAATTATATATTTGAGGGTATGCTTAGAAATGCAGTTAGCAAAACCAAGTTTCTGATGTATCTTAGGTTTATACAAATGTTTTTGGATCTTCAGAGAAAAAACTTGCAGCCTCAAAAAAATATTTATCCATAAAAAATACTCACAGCCAAAGTGTTTTCAAATATGTTAAGGGTTGTGGTAGGATACAGTGGGGTTGTACTGCCATTATTTCCTAACATGCTTATTGCAGAGGGTGAAGGACCATCAAGCACATGTGGTTCCCAGCACACACCCACAGATCCTGAAAACTCTCCACATCAACAAACTTCATCAACCAGTAGGCACTCCAGATAGGAGGGTGGGAAAGCTCAGAACCATTCTCCTCCTATTATTGTACGAGATGATCCTATCACAGGTGATGGAGGGGATACAGTGGTGAGGGCTGCCACTACTCAGCCAGGTTTAGAAGCTGGTGAGGAAAGTGGTAACATTAATAAGACCCAATCCATGCCAACACCTAGTGAGCACTCCTCACAGGGTGGACCCAGGTACCGGCTTAAAAAGGGGGGTGTATTTGCTCAGGCTACGCCTGGGAGTGCATCTCAATTGCCCAATGACCCACCTCTCTCAGCAGGTAACACAGCTGGAAGTGGTGAGGGCAGCTTGACACTTAATGAAATGACAGAATTGTACAGGTTCTTATGCAGAAAAGTGAACACTCTGGAGATTGCTTTGGATGAATATAAGAAAGCTGCTGCAAAAGTTCTTACCAGAATGCTTCTTGAGGTGAAAAGGCTAGAGCATCAAGTCAAGCTTCTCTCCAAGCCAACTGCAGAAGCATCTCCAGTCACCACATCTCTTAAAAGAAAGGCCAAGTTCAGAGTTTCTAGCACTTCTATAGAGGATTCTACCAAACAGGGGAGGAGTTCTGACATTCAAGGTAGAAGAGAATTTGGTCAGTGGCAAGGTGGTTTAGCTTTTCAGAGCCGTTTTCTTGATAAAGAAGAAGAAGTTCAGATCCCCAAACATGCAGAAGAAGTACTTAGTACTCCTACATGCACTATCAGTACTATCCCAGTTAGTACTGTTAGTGTTGTAGTTAGTACTGATAGTACTATGGTTAGTACTCCTGGTGTTCTATAATCAGTACAGAGTCCAATCTTTTAGGTAGCTGCTGAATTACAACAAGAAACAATAACAGAGGATACTATCACCACTACTACTCGACATGAAGACAGTGATGATGAAGATAGAGAGAAACATGCAGTCTTGGGACTTCAGAGCCTGAAGAAATCAGTTCCCATCTCTCCAACTTACAAGAAGCCTCCTGTTATGTACTTAAGGAAGAAGACCAAGTCAGCAACACCCAAGCCTAAGGAAAAGGGAGTCACTATTAAAGAAGGAGGTGTTCCACCATTACCAACCTCCTCATCTCCAAAGATTGATCCAAAAGACAAAGGCAAAGGCATCTTGGTCGAAGTACCAAAGAAGAAGAATGAAATTGAAAGGTTAAATGAAGGAGTAGCAA
The DNA here is from genome assembly GCA_019973895.1 of Chrysanthemum seticuspe. Lineage (NCBI taxonomy): Eukaryota > Viridiplantae > Streptophyta > Magnoliopsida > Asterales > Asteraceae > Chrysanthemum > Chrysanthemum seticuspe. The sequence continues at coordinate 358,363,711 of BPTQ01000009.1, forward strand.
GAAAGATTTCAGCCGAATGGGAGGAGGAAGTATTGCAGAAAGAAGCTGCAGAAAGGGAAAAGAAAAAGATGGCTAAAATTGAAGAAGATTGGCAAACATGGGTTGACATGAGAGCCAAAGTAGAAGCAACTCAGGAAGTACAACAGAAGCTGCAACAAGATAACAATACAAGTGTTAATGAAGCAGCACTGTTATTTAGTGAGATCTTGGCCAGAAGACAGAGTCAATTTAGGCAGCAAAGGGAAATTTAAAAGGCTTCAAGACCTCCAAACAAGAGTCAGCAAAAGATGTATCTCTGCAAGTACATCAAGTATCAAGGTGAAGATAGGAGAACACTGAAGCAGCTTAATCAACTGCCTTGGGAGACTCTTCAAAAACTTGCTAACAGAATTCAAAGAAGCTTACTCAACTTCAAACCTATGTCAGATGATGATTTTGTTCAAAGGCCACAACCAGTTCGAAGCTACAAAAGACCATCAGAAGAAGGAGCTTCCTTAACTGGACCCAAAAGACTGAAAGCATCTGAAGATGAAGGTGGACTCACAGAAGAAGAGCTCAATAGGATGATGTTAATTAAAGCTCTAGAAGATGGATTGTATTAAGAGCCCATCAATACCAGATACCCTATCATCAACTGGGATATCTACACTGAAGATGGAAAGAGGTATTGGCAGATTCACAGAGCAGGTGGAACGACAAGTGCTTATTTATATCTGCTGGATATATTTGCATCCATTGACACAGATGATTTGCTTAAGCTATGGGAGTTATTCAAGAACAGGTTCAAGAATAGATATCTAGATAATGACAAGGATCTGGAATTACTTTATGAATTGCAGAATATCTTTGAACCAGATCCATCAGGAGAACAATGGAAGTATCAATCTAGAGAAGAAGCACCAACTTGGACCTTGATTGATTCTTATAGACTGCACTTGGTTACTACATGCAATGGGATAGATATCTACATGATGGTTGAAAGAACTTACCCACTTGCATTAGGAACTCTTATGGAAATGCTGACAGCAGGGCTAAGGATGGGTAATGCAGTTGAAATGGCTAAGGAGTTGCTGATAAAGATCTATGACCAGGCTGGAAGACCTAGCAGGAAGTGATTTTGGAAGAATCCTCAAAGATTGAAGAAACTTGTAATTCTAAAACCTAATCACAAGTTTAGGGGAGGATTGTTGGGAAATACGCTTTTGGGAGTTAATACTTATTGCAGTGGAGTTAGTACTGATAGTGTTATTTGACAAGTATTAACTAGTTAGTACTGATAATTGAAATATTAGTACTGATAGTGTTAGAGTTCATACTGATCTATGTTAGGAATGTCGTGTAAGAGTTGTAACAACATATCTTCTATTCCAATAGAAGATATGATATAATTAATACATAGTTATCTCTGTAAGGGATCTTTTTAGTGTATAAAAGGAGATCCTAGCTAGGTTAAACATATCACATATTCATAGCCGTCTAAAGTAGAGCTTCAAGGTTGTAAACCTTAGTACTAGGAGAGTACTCGTATTATTGATTAATAATATTGAAGCGTTTGGTGTTACACTGTTCTTACATTAATCTTCTAAAGTACATTCAAGTAGATTCCGCATACTTGTGTGTATCTACAACAAAGTTTCTCATTGTTGTTTTGGATCCATCCAAGGCAACTAACACGTTTACAAGCTAAGTGTTCCAGATCCAAGGTTTGGGACTTCACAAAGTATGGCCTTCAAAAGTTCATGATGAATGCAAAAGGATTCTTCTTTTTTAAGTTTGCTACCAGTAAGAGTGTTGAAGAGGTTCTTGAGAATGGTTCGTAGATGGTACGTAATGTTCCTATTATTCTTAAGAATTGGACTGTCAATACCAATTTACTTAAAGAGGATTTGACCAACATTCAAGTTTGGGTGAAGTTCCATGATGTCCCTATTGGGATGTTTTTAGAAGATGGTCTTAGTCTCCTTTCTACTTTTATAGGTACGCCTAAAATGTTAGATTCTTATACTAGTCAAATGTGTTTGGAATTGTGGGGCCGTAGTAGCTTTGCTCGTTGTTTGATTGAGGTAAAGGTGGATGAGGCTCTTAAAGACAACATTACTGTTGCCATTCAGTTATTTGAGACTCCAGGGGTTTCTTTTGAAACGGTTCGGGTGGAATATGACTGGAAACCACCCCGGTGTTATTCTTGTAAGATTTTTGGCCATACTTTGGGTACTTTTCCTAAATATGATCCTCTCACTGCTCAAACTTTGCATATGGATGATGATGGATTCCAGGTTGTGAGGGGGAAGAAGATAGGTAAAATTCGTAAACAGAGTATACTGACTAAGGGTGGATTCTCTAAATTGAATGTGGGTACTAAGGTTCGTTATCAACCTAAAGCATCTTCTGGGACCGCTAAGGTGGATGGAAAGAAGAAGGCATCGGATATGCCTAGTACTAGCGGAACTACGGTTCCTACAGCGAATGCTTTTGAAGCTCTTAATACGGTTGATGCTGATTTTTCTGTGCCTACTAAGGTTGATACTAAGGGAGGGACTCCGCCTGAGTCTAGTTCTGCAGTGGTTGCTAATAAGGAGGGATCCCAACCGACGGGTAGTGTACCACAAGATCCAAATGTGGTAGATGATCAAAGGAAGGAGCCTATGATGGCTGTGGGTGTTGGCTCTAAGGCTTCTTCTTCTTCTCCTGACACTTTACTCACCAAGAGGGTTAATCCTTTCTCTAAAGTGGGTGAAATTGATGTTTCTGATAGTGATGACGAGGTACTTCCAGATGATAACCCATGGCGCAATATATTTCATCTGCATGTGGCGGTTTTGACCTTGAAGATAACTATGATGACTACATGAATCAAATCTACGATCTCCCTCAAGCTATGGATGAGTACTATAATGCTGATTTCAAGATCCAAGGGCGTTGTAGGAAGTAATTCTTGTGGTGTCTAATGTGTATACTTATTATCTTGTGATTTGTGGTTTGTTTCTTTTCTAGAAGATAGGAAGTGCATTGATATGCAAGATTGCCTATGTAACAGGCTGTGATATGGGATATCACCCATATCCTCTGTACTTAAATTGTTTTTTGGAGTAATGAATTTTACTGGGTCGTTGTGACCTTTTACCCGAAAAAACACTAAATTTTTCGATCACACTCATTGATATATAGCAAAAAAGGAACACAACCCTTGATTGGCTAATCTTCAACATAACAAGATTAAGGAATCATTATATATGACATATCATAAAGAGCAAAATGATCCTTTGGGAAATAACTTTTTATCAGCAGGAGGACATAACGAGCTTGATGGCTATTTTCTGATGATTATGCTGCCCAAGTCTATGACTTACATGGGCAATTTGAGGAATTTAACAATAAGTTTAATTTCAAGCTTCAAGGCCGTTCGAGGAAGTAATCTTTTATGTGGATTTTTTTAGGTTTTTTGCATGCCTTTTTATGTTTTTAGTGGTTATTCTAGTTATTGGTAACTAGTTGTTCATTTATGGAATGTCATAAATGATCTTTTGGTTGTTCAAGCGGTTGCTTGAGGTTAATGTGGCATTTCAACCACATTCCATTATTGTACTTTAAACTGTTTTTTTGTTAATATATTTTACTAGGGTGAAACCCTTTTAAAAAAAAAAAAAAAAATCACTACAAGGAAAATATTGTTTTCGACAGACCTATTAGTGTCACACAGAAGGTATCACTATATTTAACTTTTTTTATTAGAAAAAGGTGGTAAATTAAAGGAACACTTTTATTTCCATATTTCAATGGTTTCGTGTGGTTGTGTAGACAGTATTCTTCTTGGTTGTTTTGTTTGCTATTTATTTCAATATAAACTTTCCCTTCAAAAAAAGGTTCAACATTTTCTGCACAATCTTTGTGTCACTATTTGGGTAAAACTCCTACAAGCCTTAATTGAAAGATCTTTGAACTACATTACTGACAGTTCTTGGTGTGATAGAGATCAATTTGAGATGAACACTCTCCTTAGATGATAACGAATACTAAGCAATAAGTGACAATAGAACTAATTGTGGATTTTATGGATTTTATATAATGTCATCACATATTCACACATAAGTTATATATTGATTTATGTTAGCAGTTGAAGGGTATGTTTGGCAAAACTAGCTGTAAGCTGTATGCTGTAAGCTGTAAACTGTAAGCTGTAAGCTGTTAACTGCAAAACTGTTAACATGAGCTACAAGCTGTATATTTTTTTCAATAAAAGTGTTTGGTAAGTTAGCTGTTAAATGTAATTATAAGATGTAAAATGACGTAAAAGGACATATACATAATTATAAACAAATGTTTAGAGGGTATATCAGTAATTTAAAGTTTTAACAGCTCCAAAATGTTTAAAAAGCTTCATGAATCAGCTTTTCATTTAGGAGCTATTTGTTTGAAATAAAAGCTTGAAGTTAATGCATCCAAACGAAGCTATTTATTTTAGAAGAGATTATTTTATAACAAAAAACTAACAGCTCCCAAATAAAGCTCTTGCCAAACATGCCCGAAATATTTTAGCCTTAAACGCTACATAAATCTATTTGTAAGTTGAAACCAGACACCTAGTTTCAACAATTTTTTGGAGGAATTGCCTTGGTTAGATAATAAATGTCAAAGATAATATATGGAACCACTCACTATAAACCGTGTTTAAAAGGGCTTAAGGTTTGAAAGTTATGCCAAATAAAGATTGTCAAAAGTTACTAATAGGAAATTTAATAGGAAATTTAATGCTGGAATAAAAGCTCACGGATCCAATTTTAAAATACGATTCTGACCGCTTTTTGTCCGTATTAGTTAAAGTGTAAAACAAAAAAGTTATTAGAATGATGTTTTACATAAGATAACACGGGAATTTAAGCCTGAATGTGTACAATTATGATTGCGATGCAGTAACTTTATAAATCAAAATTGTGATGCAATAAATTATGATTGTGATGCAGTAACTTTATAAATTATGATTTTGGCAGGAAATTTTTGGAGGGGAAAAAAAATTTTGCACCAAAAAAAAATTTTTTTGGCGGGAATTTTTTTCGCGGAAGGGGGGGTGACACATGTCACATGACGTGGCATAGTGATGTGACAAAGGTGACACATGTTACCTCCACATGTCTTCCTATTTTTTTTATTATAAGAATATTTTCATAATAAACCTACCATATATATATATATATATATATATATATATATATACAAGGATCTAGAAAGACATAACCTTCTCCCGAAAATCTTTCATATCCTTCATTCTCTGACCAAGACTCCACTTTTTGCTCCGTCCTTGGAGCATGTGAATTTCCTCCACAGCAACAGGAGCCACAAAGACGATTATATATTGTCGTGTGTCCCATGAACGTATGTACATTATGGTACTTTATGGGACCTCTTTGTTAAACTCTTATATTATAATAAAACGAATGATAGTGTATTTTTTTTATAACGTCTCATTTTAGAGCTGTTTTCTCTACTTGTAATTTGTGCTATGAAGTAATAGCTTTGTTTAGCTTTTGCTGCTATTCGAGACTGTGGGTGTTAAAGTTCAGTGCACGAAGAAGGATTAGACAGAAGGCTTAGACGACGCTCCTCCATTCTTTGGCTTAGTAGCCGGCCTATAGTAATACGAAACTTTAGAATTTTGAAAACGAACACCATCAACCTGACGATTAGTACCCTGAAGCTTACCTTTTCCTTTCATCTTATAAGCTTCAACGAAACCCTCTTCATCAACCAATGATTTATCCTTCATAATCGGTTTCACTCTCTTAGGACATCCATCATCATTGTGATCAAATACTTTCAAGTCTCACATCTTGGCGGCTTCCACTCATATTCAATATCAATTTTCCCAATGAATGACCTGACCCATTAGGGTATGGGGTCGCAACCACAAGAGAGTCAAGTAAGGCTTTCTTTGACGACACTTGCACAAGGGCCCTAGCATAGGAATTACAACCCCACGACTTAAGGCACATCGTTCTCGTGTAGGAATCAAGCATGATAGGACGACCAATTTGCGTTGTAATCAAACAAAGACCAACCTCAGAATACACAAAAACCAGAGTATTATGGAGTTTAGCCCAAAAGGAGCTAAAGTTATATCATCTTTTGTAAGTTTATTGTTCGGAGTCCAAATATTCAAAAATATAGGCACCAATCATATCAACAATGGACCTCCTTCCAATACCCTTTCCATACCCTCTTTGGTTTTAAATTGAAATAGAAAAAACCATTATTAACCACAACCCTTTTGTAAACCAAACTTCGCCCATGTATTTCTAACGTAATTTTGAACTATCGAAAAAGAAAGTCTCTTACCAATGAAATAGCCATACAAAGTATTAGCGAATCTAGAGCTCACCTCATCGATAGCTTCCAAAGGAATGGTGGCATTAGCACCATGCACACAATTATTGTTTCTCATCTCCGAAATCTTAACGGTCATATTGGGTGTTTTATCCCTAAACATATCTGCAAAAGATATAGGTGTAGAACCTGATTGAGGAACCAAATTTGGCACACTCGCATCACTTGTACTCAGACCCACATTATTAGGACCTTTAACCACACTAGACGATATCGCACCTTCACTCCCACCCAACGATTTACCATTAGTATTTGAAGCATTAGATGCATTTTTATTAAGCAAAAACCCTTCTCCATCATAAAAACCCATTCAAACTAATAGAATAGGTAACAAAAAATATATGAAATCGATAAAGAGAAAACCCTAACTTTGAAAGTTAGGGTTTTAAAATGTTAAGCTTCAAAGAACCTAGCCTCCCACCATGATGATCAAACCAAAAAAAGTTAAATCGATTAATTGAATCAGGATAGCAGCACCATCAAAAAAACAAGACTAAAAAACCGATTTTAAATATTAAAGCTATTAGTCCTCTCATTGATGAGATTAATAAGCTAGAAAGTCAAATAATTAAGGAGAAGCTCGCGCTTCTGGGTGATGATGGAAAGCCGTTTCTTTGCAAAAGAAAGCTAATGTTGGAAACGTGGGAAACAATGTAGGTAATCCATTTTCTAAGGTTGAGAATTTGGTTCTTTCGGATAGTGATAGTGATAATAAAGTCGAAGATGTTTATGATTAGACCTCTCGTTTCATGACTAGTAGAGCTGCATATGATTCTAGTTTACAAGATGATGAAGATTATGATCTATATGACACTTATGACCTTCAATGTTTAACTTCGGAACAATGTGCGTTCTGTGATATGATGGATATAAATCTTTGATAAGGTTTTAAAAGGTACCATTTTGAGGGGTCATTTAAGTCCTTATTTGATCACTTTTGTATCCGTTATTGCTTAATATCGCTCCTTTTCACTTTTTAGGTCTCTCGAAGGCAAAATGCTGGAATGGTACTTATTTGGACGAAAAGACGCGAATATATGAAGAAAATGGCCAAAGTCAAAATCGAGACACTCAAAGCTGCTGAAAATAGAAGGCGACGGCATCAGGTGTTAATTGCGACGCCGTCCGAGGATTTTTGTGATGGGACAGAACCCAAAACTCGTATTTTCAAGAGACGGCGTCGGGCTTTAAAAGAGTGGGCCGTCGCTACTCAGACGGCCTAGATGCAATCCAGACGACGTCAGAAGCTGAAGAGGACGGCGTCACGGACATAAGGTGACGCCGTCACAAGGTTAACGTGGCCAAGACGAAACCCTAATGACGGCGACACGACGGCGTCACAAAACATAAGGTGACGCCGTCACATATGTAATCTTATATATAGAATCCGAATTTTTCAGTTTTAGAGAGAGTCTTTTGGAGTAAAAACCTAAAACCGAACCTAAGGTGTCTTGTACAGTATTTTAGGGTTTTAAACCCTATCTTACATCAAGATAAGTATTTACTTCATTAATTCAATTATGTATTTGATTATTTGTGTGTATGCTTGCATGTTCTCCATGTCCGGCTAATTTATTTGTGTGTTTGCTTAGGAAGTATGAAACTTAATTATTGAATATTGATTGGTTGTTTCTTATCTTAGTTGATCAATGATCTAGTAATGCGATGGGTCATTCGTTGTGTACTTAATGCTTGATTCATCTTTGTGAACCTTAGAATATGATTACCTGAGTAGTTGTAGGCTAAATTATCCAAAGAGTGCATTAGAGTAAGAGTTTATCATCCCTAGTGGGTTTTGTAGACGAGACCCTTTGGTAAGTTCAAAGAGTTAGGGAGAAACGCATACCCTACAACTTTAGACACACAACGCAACTAAGAATAAGGACGTGACAACTCAACCATCAATAGGAGATAATTAAGGAGTAGTACAACTTAAGTAAACACATCTTTAACTATCATACGAGCACACATTAATTAGACATAGACTCCCACAACCTTAGTTTAGATAATTAGATAATAGTAGAGTAATCGGTAGAAATACCAACCCCCCCCCAAATCCAATACCCGAGATTCGTACCTTTCCATTTCATAAAATATAAAAATATAAAAAATAATCTTCCTCAACCATAACTTTAGCGTAGTAACTTCTTACTAGCATTCCTATTCCCCTAGAGAACGATATTGTAACACCCCAACCCGACAAGGGTAGAAGAGTCACATTCTGGTGTCATATCAGAACATACAATTAAAATTTTGCAAACGAAAACCTTATAAAATAAATTACCAAGTCATATGATCAGATGACTTACAAAGAAAATACAAAATCCAATATGTCCAAAAGTAAAGTGAAATCTAAAACAATAGCTCTTCAATTTAAATCCAAAATGGTAAGGTGACTAAAGTCGGTCTACTCGAATAATCCAACTCTCAGCCCAATCAAGCCCATCTTCAAAACCTAAACACCTGCCGCAGGGAAAGAAATGCGGCTGAGCTTAAAAAGCCCAGTGAACAGATATAATAAAACGAAAACTAAACAGAATCAGAAATATGAAATGAAACAGAGTAAACAATAACAATGTCGCAATGGAAAGGAAACAATGAGTCGATGAGGATTCCTGCAGAAACACAATTATACCGATATCCAGAAGGAACAGATAACAGAGGAGGACAAGCACATAACACATTGATGACATATACGGAAGCACATCTAAATAACCAGGCTTACAATAAATCAGGAAGTCAGAGTACATATAAGCCAAACGGAAGTCCAAAAGCTAGCGGAAGTAACTAATTAGAAAGTGAGCATGGCAATCACACAGGTCAAGTAACCCACAGTTAATGACGTCACAAGTATCACAACAGAAGAAATACCATTAGCAGTCAAACATGGTAGCCACACGTATCAAGTATAAATTCAACATGAACGCTATAATAGAATGAATTAAAGACATAGCAGGGCCATTAAACAAGTTAACAAGCCGGACAACATAAGTTGAACCATTTATCCAATCCAACAGTAGCATAAACAGAATTGTAACCATGACAGGTCAAAATAAGCAGATAAAGATACTAACGGATAGTCATAGTCCATGAGATTAACTGAACGAGGTATACAAGACAAACAGACAAAACAATCGATCAAACACTAGCATGGTCACCAGGAACTCAGAGGGATCACATAACAGGGAGATAACATATAATCGGATGACAACAGATGAATCATATAGTCACATATTAATCACATCGTAGCAGTAAACGGTAGTCACATAAACATGTAAAAGCATAATCAAATTCAATAATCATATAATAACTTAAGTCACATAAGGGTACAGGGTAACGGGCAGTCAATACAGAATATGGTGCGTTGGGTAAACAGATGGTACAATATAAGTATATCAACAGTGTAAGGGTTGTCAGAAATCTATCCCGAGCCAACAGTACAGTACAGTAATATCAGTAGTGGCAATAGCAGCCCAGTAATCAGTAGTAACCATCGTATTCGGAGGGGTGACCTCGGAATACCAGACAATAGGAGGGGAGACCTCAGTGACTAGTGGAGTAGCTAGCTCCCAGACCGTGAGGGGGTGTATTGCACACACGCACCACATCACTATAACAGTATATATATATCAGTAACAGTACAGTACAGATCTAGGATGCATCCATACGCCCCTGCAGAAATATTAGTGGCCATAACAGTAACAGTGAAGCGCGCATAATCAGTACAGTATAGGGACGGTGTGTAACATCACTCGTACACACTGGAGTCATGCCATTGGTGCATCAATGACACGGTCATGGAACCCCCATGACTAGTTAACAGTATTTGGCTCGGGTATCAATCTGAAGGGTCAGACAAGGTCCATAGTGTAGCAATATGTCAGTCATAATAATCAGAGGTTCAATATCAGTAGTTCACCATTCAAAGGTTGATAGCAACAGTTCAATATCAAAATTCAGTAATAGCAGTTCAATATCAAAATTCAGTATCAAAGGTTTAGTAACATTAGTTCAATAACATAGGTCCAATAACAGAGGGGTCAATAGCAATGGTTAAGTAACAGAGGTTCAATAACAGAGGATCAATATCAAAGGGTCATAGCATAAGGAGCCATAGAAAATGGAATATTATAAACGAAGCAAAGTAAAAGGGAAGCCCTAATAAGAAGGCTCAGTGTAAAATATAACGGTTCAAAGCTGATATCGAAATATGTAAACGAATCATGAGAAACCCCTACTGAAAAGGGATAGAATATCTGTACCTTAACACCAATGAAAGGAAAGCAAACGAATGAACAAACACGAAGATACCTCGCCACGTCTTCTTCAATGAATCTACACGGATTACGGTTCGCATAATAATTATTAGCTCATTTAATGTCGTAACGGATTTTAAATACTCATTATGAATCGCATTAATACTTTTAGAGTTTAATTTGGTTGAGCGCATTCTCGTTTTATTAATATACCGATTTAAGTATTTTAGGTTAAACGCTTAGACACAAGGATAGAATGATAATCCCTTAGTTAAAAATACCCATTCAAACACTCATAAAGGATGCACACAAACACATTATAACGCCAACTTCAAAGAGACCAATAAAAGTAAATAAACACGCCATCCTTAAAATACCCACACAAAAATCACCCAAGACACACCGTTCACATGCCAACGACCCAATTAAACTCACCGATTAGTAATGCATGTAAAACCCTCACACGTATACTCATGATTACACACAAACAATCATATTCCAATACCATGCATTCGTGACCCACTTTAGACCACCACATGATCTTTAAACAGCCCCTCAAGAAAGACATACGCATGATGCATACTCGCTTATTTTATTCGACATTCAATTTGTAACACCCCGACCCGACAAGGGTAAAGATATCACAATACGGTTTCATATCAGAACTTTAACTAATGTACAATAGCGGAAGCCTTTACAAAATATTCAAAAAGAAAACATAAATAGCTAAAACTTCAAAATAAATCTAAGATCTCTATGGTAAAGTCTTGCTCTCATCTCTACTCTCAACCCAGATCAGCTATCCCATAAGCTCATCTTGAATGCTTAATACCTGCCGCAGGAAAAGAAAAGTGCGGCTGAGCTTACAAAGCCCAGTGAACGGATATAACGAAACAAAAACTAAAACAGAATAATTATACAAATAACGAAATCAAAATAAAATAATGACGAAGGATCTTTTAGAATTCTGCGGAAGCACACATATACAGAAATCCAAACAACCACATAACAGTTTAGACATCACATAGCACATCAATGACACAAACACAAACGTATCAGAACAACCAAACACATAACATATCAAACAACAGATTACGTATAAGCCAAACAGAAAGTCTAAAAACTAACGGAAAACACTCTCTAGTAAATAAACATGGCATTCATACAAATCAATGAAGAAACATTTAAAGCACTTAATTCAATATTGTAGCAGCGGAAATAGCAAACAGGTCATGGCAGACAATATAGCAAAACCAGTTCTCATATCCTAACCTTAGCAGAGTTAATATGGCAGATCACATACGCAGACAGATAATTAGCCTTCAAAACACTCAATTATACACTAGCACATTCATCTTGCAGATCAACGCATTCACGTAACAATAACAAATCATAATATCAGATATACGAATCATGTCTTAACGTAGTAGTCTTATCCTAGCATGACAACTAATAATCACATAAACAAATACGTCATAAGCACATTCACAAACATATCATATCAGAAATATCTTTCTTCTTCAAAAGGTAACATCAGAAAATATATGTACATATATGGAGTAGCTAGCTCCCAGAATTTTGTGAAGACGCGTATTGCACACGACATCATTCACCAGATAACATATCGGATAACAGATCAGATCTAGGATGCATCCATACGCCCCTTCCTACATATTCAAAAATATGCTTCACCATCCAGAGACGTGGCAGAACATCACTCTACTACCCTAGAGTCATATCAGAGGTGCATCACTGATACGGACATGGAACCCCCATGACTAGTTAAATATTTGGTTATAGTCAACCAACTTAAGTCAAACAGATTTCAGATATAGCACAGATCATATTCAACACAAGGTCACAGAATCATATCAGATAGTTCATATCATAAGGTTCATATTCAGATAGACAGACATCATAAATTCATATCATAGTAGCATATCATATATTCATAAACAGAAGTTCATAACCAGAGATTTATAATCATAAGTTCATAATCCAATATAGTAGGGCTCAACAAATGTATATAACAAAGTCTTCCTAATATAAGTTCACATCAGATATTCCATAGTTCACTAGAACATAGTTCAGATAAGTAACAGATCAAACATTCAGAGAAGGGTTCATAGCAATGGCATTGGGAATCCTAATAAACATAAGAGACATGATGAAGAAGGAAAACATGAGGGACCTTTACTGAAAAGGTCAGAACTCATGTACGATAACACAAGTGTCTTAAAGTAAGACAGAATATCCGTACCTTAAAGCAAATGAGAAGAAAAGCAACAAATGAACGAATACGAAGATGTAACGTCGCGTCTCCTCCAACGAATCTACACGGATTATGATTATTTAATACTTATTAGTATAACGGATTAATCTCATTAATGCTCTTAGGGTTGTCAGATTATTTCCATTTTTAGTGACAGACGAAATTACAATGTTTTAGAGTCTTAATCATTAATTTGTTTAACTTATGGGTTGCAAATGACAAACGGTGAACTTAAGGGTTTAATGTGATAAATATCTTAGTTAAGAGCTTATATGATCATCTTTTAAAGTATAGGGTTTACAAATGTCAAAGACGGATTTTAAGACTCTCTTTCAAAGTAGTTTACATAATTTATAACTCACATGAAATAACGAAATTACACACCTAGCTTTTAACCCTAATCATTCCCTATTTAGGTTCTAGGGTTTCCATACTTTTAACATCATTTATTACGCATTCAATTAACATGTTACTTCCTTTTAATGATTTCCACTTTGACCTAGAACGTATATGGAAACAAACCGAAGTTACCTCAAACTCATGCATGTCTTTACGTAATTCATTTACACATGTTGACCCATAATTACCCGAAATTACATGTTGCACCTTTAACCTCTTTAATTATACGATCTAAACTTCTATTATCAGATTTTACACTTTTAGCCCAAAGGTTTTAGAATTTACAAAACATACCCCTTTAAGTTAAATACAATTCGAATGGCCCTCTAAATATCCAAAATTACACGTTTAACCCCCACACTTATTTTATACGTTTAGTACATGTATTTTACTGTTTTACAAAAATAACCTTTAAGTTTCAATATTTACAAAACCAACCCACAACTTTTATGTAAAACCGATTAGGGCATAATTCAAAAGCAAGCCCTAAACCTAGGTTACACCAATCATTAGCTCCTCATTATTAGTTCATTTATTACCCTTAATGATAACAAGAAAACCCTAGTTCATGCAAACCCTAATCCTCCCTTTTTAAAAACCTTTCCTTTTTATGCGTTTCGAACAAGAAAAACCCAAAACAATTCACACAAGCTTCGAATTCATAATTATGCATTTTATTCAGGTCTTATAACATGTAATAGCTTCTGAAAGAATAGATTCATGATCTCTAAAAATATTATACACCCATTCGTTATTAATATACGATTTTAGGGTTTTTGATTTCAAATAATTTCGTACGACTTATTAAACATGCATGGCTAATTTTTATGTGTTCTATACGACTTATAGGACTGAAATCAACATTAGAAACATACCCTTGATGAGCTTGAATCGTTGGAACAAAAGAAGCACAAAAACCTCCTTTTGTCGAAACCCTAATCTTCTCAAAAACTCACAACGATAACCACAGCAACTCTGGAACTCAAACACTATTTTTCCCACCTTCTATACCTTGAATCTCGTCCAAGAAAAATGGTCTCAAGCTCTGGAAACTAGAAGTCGATTTGTTAGGGGTTTTTAGGTCGGTTTGTGATTAAATCGGTGATTAGGGATAATGGTGAACCGAATATATGTATATATATACTTTTCCAATTTTTCTTGTGGGCTTTAATATGTATTGGACTTAAAATAAATGGTCTTTTAATAATATAAATTATATTGGGCTTTTATTTAGTTTTATTTCTTTTATAAAGTTAATTAAATATATTCGGAAATTATAAAAATACAAAACTAATTTTTATAAAATCATAAACTATAAAAATTACCTTTACAAAGTGTTTAATATTTATTTAGGTCATATGGGATATTTCTTAAAATTCTCTGAATTTACATAGCTTACTTGGTATTCTTTTGAATTAATTATTCATACTTTTATTTGTAGGGTTATTTTGGTCTTTTTGTGAATTTTAGAAATTCAGGTATTACACAATTACACTCACGTGTACGAAATACATTCTGAGACACATGCATTACTATACTTCTTAAATCACGTAATTAACCATATCTCATTCTTCTTCAATTTGGTTTATATTACGTTTCAGATCATGCTTAAATATACCTTAAATCCTTAAATCGTGATGACACAATTTCACAACATGACACCAAAGGCAAAACAAGACCTGATCGACATATGTAGAACCTATGCAAGCTATATCAGTCCATGTACTTAACAAAACACGACTCGATGCGAATCAAGGGGCACTTTTGCAAGACAACGAGGCATCGCGAGACCAGATTTAAAATACTACCATATATCTCTTATTTTTATTAGCATGCAAGAACATGTACCGGTCTTAGACATCATCTCGACACCAACATGCAACAAGACATAATCGACATCAAAAGACACTTATGTGTGAACCCTTTTTAATCATCAAAACGAAACCCTAGATTCTAGTTCAAGTCGACACATTTACACCAACCGTATATACATGTTTTAATTCATTTTAGCTCGATAATAACAAAAGAAAAGCACATGACGAGTGGTTTAAAATCAGGTTCATGCCAAGTTATATCTTGTTCTCTTATTCGACACACATATATGACCCATTCCATGATTTTATGTGGCATATCATTTATTCATGTGACGAGGTTTAACGTATCATTATTTGTGGTGTTTTAACTTGTATATAGTCATGCGCATGGTAAAACTCACGACCCGATAAGGAAACGAAGACGAAAGAGACGAGAGGATGTTGTTACCATGAAGCGTGCAAATGATGAAGGAGACAAGACCAAATAAAGCAAACAAAAGCCTCCTCTTTGCCTAGCCGAACTTCACGACCAGCAGGTCAAAAACTCACGACCAAACCAATCTTTTGAACCACTTAACTTCCGATCACAGCAGCCTCACGATGATACGAAGCTACCTTGGAACCTTCATGTTTCCTCCTTGCACCTCCTTTGTGTCGACAGAAGTGAAGAAGACAAATGAGCCGTCATCTTTTGTGTAAAGGAGATTAGGTTTCTTTTTGTTTTTATTTTGAAGGAGACATGGGATAAATATGAGGTAATATTGAGAATATTGGAAAAGTATTTGGGAAGTAATGAGAATTTGATTTAGGCGTGAAAAGGGGAGAAGATGCTTTTGACTTGGACGGAAAAATAGGGGAGGGTATCAATGCATTTACTTAATTTCCCAAATTATCATTTTACTAGTGTTAGCTTAGTTATTTTGTAGTCCATACAACTTGTACAATGTGTTATATTCACATAGTAAACATAAGTGAAGAAAATAAATTTTATTATCTTGTATCACTTGGTAATTATACATATATAAGTTACGCTATATCGTAGTAAATGAGCTTGACGTGTTTTTACGAGTTTCAATATTTATGTAGCTTGAGGGCAAAATTGTCATTTAACATGTTTGAGATTTTAGGGTTTTACAGATATCAATACCCGTGGCTTACCCTAATTACTACACTACAACGATTAGGTTCACTGCCTAGGGTGTTATAAAACTTGCTCGAAGAAAAGGAAGTTTCCTTGACCCCGAATGACGCGTGTAGCGTTATCAAGTTTTTGGCGCCGCTGCCGGGGAATAGAATAGCTAGTTAGTAGTCCACCTCGTTTAGGTTCTTTGCTTGATTCCTATCAAGTAAATTTTTCTCATTTTTAGCTTTCTCTTAGTCTATCCCCCTTCTTCGTGACCTTTGTTCGTAACCTCATCACTTTTCATCATGGAAGGTGATAACCCACTACCATTCATCAACCCACCGCCAAATGACCCGCCAAGAGCCCGTACTCTTGGTGAATACTCAAGACCAAGCCACCTAGGCTATAGGAACACCATTGAGCTTCCCGACCAAGCCCAAACTACGGCCCTGCGATCCGACACCATCCGGTTGGTGCAAAACGGATGTGCATTCCATGGACTTCGTTCCGAAGATCCAAATCAACATCTGAGGGATTTCCTCAAAATTGTCGATTCCATCGACCTTGATGCTACTACTCGGGAGACCACGCGCCTGTGTCTCTTCCAATTCTCTCTACGGGACCAAGCTAGTAATTGGCTTGAGCGACTTCCCGCCGGCTCCATCTCAAGTTGGGATGATCTTACCTCTCGCTTCCTTGCTCAATTTTTCCCACCGGGGAGAACCACTAAGCTTAGGAATGACATCTTGATGTTCCAACAACGTCAAGGTGAATCTCTCTACGAAGCATGGACTCGATTCAAGGACTTACTTCATAAAGTCCCTCATCACGACATTGATCTTTGGCTCCAAGTCCAAATCTTTTATGATCATGTCAACTTCCCCACTAAGCGATCCATTGACCAAGCGGCCGGTGGCAAACTTAGTGATCTCACCACGGAAGAATCATGGGGTATAATAGAGGACCTCGCCCTCTATGACAACGAAAGTTGGGATGACCCCCGTGAGCTGCCCAAAACCGTTTAGGCAATCTCCTTGCCTCCTTCCGACCGTAGGATGATCGAACTTGAAGATCAAGTTAGATTCCTAATGAGTTCCTACCAAAATCCTAAGTCCTCACGACAAGTGAATCAAATCACTCTACCTTGTGAGTTATGCAGTGGTCCCCATGACACTCGTGATTGCACAAGGCTCCTGAACAAGCTTTTACGGACTACGCCTCCATACGTACCGACGGAGCGGGAGAGAAGTGGTACACTTTCAAACCCGAACAAAACAACTTAGGAAACTCGTACAACCCCTCATGGAGAAATCACCCTAACCTTAAGTGGAACCAAAACTCAAGCACACCCCAAAGCTCATCTAGTTCGCCTACTAGGTTCAATTCTTTTAATACCGGGAACCCCACTAATCTTGAGGCAATTGCATCTAGATTTTTGTCATCCCAAGAAACTCGATTGAATAAGCTTGAAGCCGATTTTAAGCAAAAACAAAGCGAGATGACAACCAAGCTTGATGCCCTCTTAAAAGCCTTCAATGAGCGGGAAGTTGGAGCACTCCCAAGTGATACCATAAAGAACCCAAAAGTGAATTCGATTGCGTCGACTTCATGTTCTAGTTCACCATGGGAGAGTGCACATCCATGCCCCTCCCACCCGACGGTTCACTCGGTAAATGCTATCAAAAAGGGTTCCAAGCCATCCAAGAGGTACCAAGGCCCGGCACCTTTGGTAGAGCCTACTCTTGAGAAACCCGTCAGCCAAGAATCCAAACCTAGTTTAGAGGAGGAGTACAAGGAACTCCATCAAGAAAAACCGATTCTTGAAGTCTTAGCTCATGCACCTTATTATAATGCTTTAAAAGAAAAATATGAGTTAGAACTTAGGCTTGGAAAACATGGGTCCGCTTTTGTGCGAAACAACTTACCTAAGAAGCTAGACGATCCCGGGCTATTCACTCTTCCGTGTAGACTTAGAACTTCCAAACCACTCGATGCTCTAGCCGATTTAGGATCATGCATCAATCTTGTTCCGTTGTCCCTCCATAGAAGCCTTAATTTAGGTAAAATTGAACCAACGGAAACCATCTTAGGTCTAGCAGACGGTAGTGTGGCACGTCCGGTAGGAATAATAAAGGACATGGTAGTACACGTAGGAGAGTTGACTCTTTTGGCCGACTTTCATGTGCTAGACATGAATAAGGACCCGACATGCCCATTACTAGTTGGAAGAGGATTTTTAGCTACCGCTAGTGCCATCATCGATTGTAAGATGTCCAAAATAGTGGTAGGGGAGGGGAGTGCTAGATCCGTTTACGATGTAAAAAAGCATACATACTACAAGGATGAGGAAATCCCACAAGAGATTAGGTTGGATAGAGAGCCTTCTAGATATGGACCTTGGATTGATAACAACATCATAGGCCCCCAAAGACCTTTTAACCTAGATAAAACCTTCGTTAGTAAAGCAACTTTCCAAGAAAAAGAAATGGCTAGGGACATGGAAGTGAACCCGTTCGAGGACGCCTTAGTATTTAGGAAGATGACCAAGTTCCTAGGAAGCTTGTCCGTTAACCTTGTCATGAATAAGTGGAAAGTTGAGAAATCTGAACACAAGTGGGATTGGGATAGACCGCCTAGTGATGGTAATGGAGAGTGGCACATTAGGATACAAATCTATGATCCCGATGGTGAGAAGTTTGAAAAGACATATTTGACCGAACGTACTACTAGGAACTTGAATGATAAGTTTGATCCTTACGACATTGTTGAGGATAGACTTACGTATATCGGTACGTAGGAGCACGACTATGAGTCTAGCTACAAGACTCTTAAATAAAGAAAAGCGCTTCGTGGGAGGCAACCCATGCTTAATTGTTTGCTTGTTAGTGTCATATATCTTTTATTAATTGTTTATCCTCATGTTTAAATTTGTAAAAATGCTTTATTTTGTTTTTAACCTCGTCTTAATTGCATATAAAGGTATTTTACATAAGGGATAAGTGTAGGGAGGATTACACACGTTTTCAAAAGAAACGTAAACATGAGAATAACAATTAACTAAAAGATATTTATGTTTGTTTGTTCGAGTCAAATGCTTGTATCGAGTCATAATGGATGTTTTGCAGAAATTTTTCCAGATTCTAAAGATGTAAATTTTCCAGAATTTTTTCCAGAAAATCACAGACCAGTTTTTGTTAGGATAACCTGACGGCGTCAGGATTGCAACCTGACGGCGTCAGGAAGGAATAAAAACATCAGATTACTTTTTTCTCGTTTTCTGAGCTACTTATAAATTTTTGGAATTTTCCAGGTCTTAATTTTCTTAGAAATTCTGTAAACATCCATTCCACAAGCATTATATCCTAGTTTAAATCGAGTCTTATATATATTATTACCGCCGATTTTACGCGAATGTTTCGTTTGTTTTCTTCAAGTGTGCAGGTTTAGTTTGTCAAGAAGAAGTTACATAAGATTGGAAGGAGCTTTTCACGCAATAATTCTTCTTGAAAAGGATTTAACCACCACTTTACACGGATCCTACCAAGCTAATCAGGGGAGTATTAGTTTCTTTCGTTTGAATTACCTTCCATTATCATAACTTTGATACTTTCGGGGAACATTGGGGACAATGTTCAGTTTAAGTGTAGGGAGGGAAAATAAAATGGGAACTTTGAAACTATGCTTATCCTTGACTATTTGCTTTGTCCAATTGTGATTGTGTAATAAACCATGAGAAAATGTCGGTTAGGGTAATTTTGGCACCAAATTTAAAATTTTTCATGACATATAAGAGTGGGCCATTAGTCTTAACAAAAGCGTCTCATGGATAGGAAGTTGCATGACAAGCACAAAAACCCTTTACCACCCAAATTCCACCAAAATGTGAGGATCGCCCTTAGATTAGTAGGAATTAAAGCATTCATCTTCAATGCTTAGAGTGTGAACCGGTAGTATATTAGATTCTAGAACTTGTTTTGTGATGCATTCCGAGATCGCTAGTGAGACTACACTTGTGTAGTTAGGAATAACTAAATGATAAGAGGCATTAGGATAACCCTTGTTTGATACCCGTAATATAATTACTTCTTCCATATCGGTTGAGTAATTCCCCCACACCTTTTGCGTTGTACTCATCTTTAGTACACGATACCCCTAGTTAACCCCTCAGAGCCTATCCTTTTCGCGGTTCTCGTGATGTTTTGGTTTTTCCGGAATATCAATGAAGAGCATTGTTTACACCCTACCCCCAAATATACACCCAAATCGCCTTAGCCTACCCCTTATGCACTCACTTTTAGTGCAAATGTTTGTTATCACCCTAAACCCTTAGTTCAATTATCTAGTTGCTTGCATAAGTTGCTAAGTCGAGTCATATCCTTTGTATACAGTTTTGGGACGATTGGGATTCATGGGAAAAGTTAAAGTTTATGAAATGACGGGAAGGGAACGTTAAATTCAAATTCCCTTTGTTTGCATAATAATGTACCCCAAGTGTTTTGATCTTTTCAATTCAGGTCAAATTAGTGTTAGAGTAATAAAAACTCAAGTGTAGGGATATGCCTATAAATCCCTATTATTTTGATGTTATCGTAGAGGATGGTAGAGTAAAAGTGTATGGAAAAAAAAAAAAAAAAAAAAAAAAAAAAAAAATCGAAAAAATATAGAAAAAGAGAAAAAGAAAAAAATATATATAAAAAAAAAAAAAAAAAAAAAAAAAAAAAACACAACATACGGGCTACCATCCTACATCTATCCTTTAAATTTATGTTTGTTTATTTCCGTTACCTAGAGTTTTAGAGTGTCGAGTCTTGGCTTAGCAACGCCATTCTTTGTATGCATTTAACATAGAGATTTTTGACTTGCTACCACTAAATAGCCTATCCCACCAAACCCTTGTTTTCCTACCGTAAGCCTAACATTACAATCCTTTAAAAGACCTCTTTGATAGTCTTTCCTAGGTGCTTACGCCAAAGCGATGGAGGTTTGATCTATTCTCAAGCCTATGGTAATCTATGTACTAGGACAGGTTAATGAGTGTTTATCTTCCATTTCCTATTTGTTATATTTCATATATACACCCGAGAGAGATGTGAGTATCCAAACACCCCATGTGAGGTGCTAGTATGTAATTTCCGTGCTTGTTATGACTTTTGCGGAGCTTATATGTGTTGTGGACCGTTTTGAATTAATGCTTCATGACCCCTAACTTATAAATTAATTGGCTAAAAGCACATTTGCTTGAGGACAAGCAAATAACAAGTGTAGGGATATTTGATAAGGTTTTAAAAGGTACCATTTTGAGGGGTCGTTTAAGTCCTTATTTGATCACTTTTGTATCCGTTATTGCTTAATATCGTTCCTTTTCACTTTTTAGGTCTCTCGAAGGCAAAATGCTGGAATGACACTTATTTGGACGAAAAGGCGCGAATATATGAAGAAAATGGCCAAAGTCAAAATCGAGACACTCAAAGCTGCTGAAAATAGAAGGCGACGGCGTCAGGTGTTAATTGCGACGCCGTCCGAGGATTTTTGTGACGGGACAGAACCCAAAACTCGTATTTTCAAGAGACGGCGTCGGGCTTTAAAAGAGTGGGCCGTCGCTACTCAGACGGCCTAGATGCAATCCAGACGACGTCAGAAGCTGAAGAGGACGGCGTCACGGACATAAGGTGACGCCGTCGCAAGGTTAACGTGGCCAATATGAAACCCTAATGACGGCGACACGACGGCGTCACAAAACATAAGGTGACGCCGTCGCATATGTAATCTTATATATAGAATCCGAATTTTTCAGTTTTAGAGAGAGTCTTTTGGAGTAAAAACCTAAAACCGAACCTAAGGTGTCTTGTACAGTATTTTAGGGTTTTAAACCCTATCTTACATCAAGATAAGTATTTACTTCATTAATTCAATTATGTCTTTGATTATTTGTGTGTATGCTTGCATGTTCTCCATGTCCGGCTAATTTATTTGTGTGTTTGCTTAGGAAGTATGAAACTTAATTATTGAATATTGATTGGTTGTTTCTTATCTTAGTTGATCAATGATCTAGTAATGCAATAGGTCATTCGTTGTGTACTTAATGCTTGATTCATCTTTGTGAACCTTAGAATATGATTACCTGAGTAGTTGTAGGCTAAATTATCCAAAGAGTGCCTTAGAGTAAGAGTTTATCATCCCTAGTGGGTTTTGTAGACGAGACCCTTTGGTAAGTTCAAAGAGTTAGGGAGAAACGCATACCCTACAACTTTAGACACACAACGCAACTAAGAATAAGGACGTGACAACTCAACCATCAATAGGAGATAATTAAGGAGTAGTACAACTTAAGTAAACACATCTTTAACTATCATACGAGCACACATTAATTAGACATAGACTCCCACAACCTTAGTTTAGATAATTAGATAATAGTAGAGTAATCGGTAGAAATACCAACCCCCCCAAATCCAATACCCGAGATTCGTACCTTTCCATTTCATAAAATATAAAAATACAAAAAATAATCTTCCTCAACCTTAACCTTAGCATAGTAACTTCTTACTAGCATTCCTATTCCCCTAGAGAACGATATCAATACCCGTGGCTTACCCTAATTACTACACTACAACGATTAGGTTCACTGCCTAGGGTGTTATAAAACTTGCTCGAAGAAAAGGAAGTTTCCTTGACCCCGAACGACGCGTGTAGCGTTATCAATCTTCGTGGTCAGTTTAAACATTGGTTTGTCATTCTTATGTTAGTTTTGGTTTGAAGAACATTTTGTGCGTCGGGTTTAGACAAAGACTAGTGAGGCCGGCTGTTTTATAGTGATTAATTAATTTATTAATTAACTAGTCAACTAATATAATTAATTAATTATGTAATTAGGCTTTAGTGAAAGACATGTCCTCACCAAAGGTGCGGTAGGCCCGGATTATGACTTTGACCGAGAATTTAAACTTTGAAATAGTCCTCTCCAATAAATTTGGTGATGAGCTTGTTGGGTGGACACGTTGGCGACGACATGTCCTCGCCAATGGCTCCATCTCGTCCTCGCCAATTGAAAGAAAGCACACCAATTTCAATAGATTCCATTTCATTACGAACCGCATAATAGTTAGTTAGTATTTCATTTTAACCTAGTTGTAGATTCATGTTTCCTCAATAAGTAGACGTTGATGAAAAATAGCTTTTACGAGCGGGTAAACCCGCTCGTTGCTGCGGGCATGCCGTGTACAGAAAGTAAAGTTCCCAAATGTGTACTTGATTCAAAGGGTTGTTTTTATTTAGCTGCAGTAATAAAATTACATACACGCGTTTGCAATAAAATCAAGATCTGTACAAATTATTTCCTCCCCCAATATTGTTGAATATGCCTGCCTGCAACCTTTTCTTCAACACTTCGAATGGAATTCTTACTGTAGTCCCAAAACAATACTGCAAAATGGTGCTATAGCCTGAACATGGAGCATCACGGAAACATGCATAAACATCAAATAATTTTTTTACAAATCAACTGTATTTGTAAGTTGGAAAGATTGCACAAATGAGGTAGGATATCAAATACCTATAAAGCCATTGATAAGCAACAATCCTGTGAACTTGTCTGCGAAATAAATACGCATCATTAACAAACTCATTTATAAATTAAAGGAGTCTTTGTTGTTCCCTCTCAATGCACCTTACTTCAACAGCCTATATCAAGGGTAACTAAGGTTCAGGTTCAAAATAAGCCATGTAGAGTTTAACAGACTTATTGTTTTTCGACCCATTTAACAACAAACTTTGTAACCTCCTGAACGTGCGACTACAACCAAAAGGGCATGCGCCATCATTACAAATAATAGGTAGATCAAACATATAAGAAGCCAAAAGAGCACACAATATTACATTTAACACTTACTGCAGAACCACGTAAAATGCAAAATTTGCATAAATAAAACAATTGCAGTACCAATTTCCTAAACAATTTATTGCATTTAGTTCAATACATTTTTGATGGTTTTACTAATCTCGCGAAGCACCACATCATCCTCTGAATGACTCATTAATCTCAGTTTCTAAGTCGCACCAAAACTGTAAAATTTAGAGCTACTAAAAGCTTAAAATACACAGTTACAATCTGTGCAACCTACTTAGTAACTTATAGCATCGATGCTCTACTTGGAATCTTCGATAAGTAATCCTCAACATGTAGATCAAGTAGTTAGAAATTTCAGACAGCCCCTGAGCCGATTAACTCTCAAATTTAACATCTACCGTTTACCGTTAACTACATATTTCTTTTTAAAACGGCACAATGAAAAACCTTTTTTGTTTCATAGCATTCATTAAACAGAATGCGACAAATAATTGGTTTAGGAGTAAAGGTTGCCTAAAAATTCTCCGTACCTGATGTTATGTACCTGTCGTCCAATAATGTACAGGAGTGTTTCGGATAGCATACGACAAACACATATTGAGCTCCATTTTTCAGCTCACTTTACCCTAGAAACTTGCAGTTCACATCTGCGCAAATTAAAAAAAAAAATGATGAATACAAAATCAGACGGTAATAAAGATTGTGGCTATCGTAGCAAGCTCAGTGGTTGCATTTACAACTACCGCTGCTGTTTGAGCTGCATCAGTCATCGCAAGGGCAAGTACCATTGCTAATCATGTGATTTCAGAGTTATTCTTTGTACAAAACATATATGCTACAGACGGTAATAAAGATTACCTTTGGTGCTCTTCTAACTTTTCTTTAGCTCTCAAAGTGGAGTCACAATTGTTTAAATCCTGCAAGAGCAACAACAATAACAATAGCAATAAGATTATTTTCACTTACGGGTCAAAAATTCCTATCTACTTTGTGATAACATTGACCATTTAATAAAAGTGGTATTTAAAACCATATATGATTCACATCTGGGTAACCATCTTACACAATAAACAATACACATAGATTTAAAAAAAGATATACTTCAAGTCAATTCTATTTTTCTTAATGCCTCCTCAAATCGTTCAAAATCTAGTGCAAAATGTGAATAAAAAAAGAATTAGAGAATGCTATATCGATTTCATCAAACTTTTTCACTCACAACACACGTCTTAAGCTCTTCATAAAACCCCTATTATGAAACACATGACAACTACTAATACTTATTAAAAATCAACTAACTGAAAAGACTAATATATGAAACCATACTATTTGACTATAACCAACATAAAACCTACTGTATTTCTTTTGTAAATAAAATAGCAAAAGCATCAAATGGATTTCGTGTAGATTGTAGAATAGTAAACATGTTTTTTGTAAAACATTCACTCTCACCTTTTTGTAACACACTCAACTTTTTTATAAACGTTAGAAAAATAGTCTATGTATAAAATGTTTCATTACCGTTTCGTCGTGCTTTCGTCCAAGAGTGTATTCTGAAGGTTCAAATCTTTTTCTTTCTGGATTCTTCTTGACCATATAATTCATTCCATTGGAATAACTTGTTCATATTTTCAGATTATGATGACAGCCTGCGCATACATACCTGATAGTTCCAATCCGTGTATTAATTTATGTTTTACTACAAATTTATAAAAAGTGTGCTGATGCTAAATAAGTTTTTGAAAATCACTTATGCCAAGCAAATGAAAAATAAAAAGGAAACGGATAAAAAAATTCAGCAAGTAATACCAAGAAAATGAGCTCCAAAAAATGCATATCCAATGATATTCACCGAAAGAAGGCGCATAATAAGTTGCCATGCGAAGATGTGGACAATCTTAGCTTTATCGAATTCACTGAGACTCAACACAAACTTCATACCAAAAGAGTCAAACGGGTCAGATCGTGTGTGTTAACTTAAAATACTCTTGTCCTAAAAAAAGATCTCTTAAAACCAAAATATATAACCAATGTTTATACCAAAAGGGTCAAACGGGTCACGTCGATTGTGCTGACCCAAAACACTCTTGGCCTAAAAAAATATCTCTTAAAATAAAAGTATATTAAACAGAGACTCCTAAAGATACACAACATACTCGATTCAAGCTCAGTTTAAACTTATGAGCTTATGCGGTTTTGACTTTTGTTTCATTAGCCCATTTTTTGGCCTATTTTGAAACTTGTGACCTTTGTTATATCATAATAAGCTTATGTAAGCCCATAAGTTTCTACTGAGCTGAAATAAAGGCTTGGATTTAGAAAAGGGTAACATTTTCGATTTAATTTCCAGACCTTTAACCACAATATGATCTTATAAGTAGCATTTATATAGTGACTTGCGAGCTGTAAAATCAATATGAGTGGTGAATATATAAAGAGTATCTGAAAAGAAATAGAGAAGTGGTGAAGATGTAAAACTACGAAATTTGAGCATCAGCATGTACCTCTTTGTTCTTTCTCCTTTCAGGCATAAGATCAACATCCTACAACATAATAATTTAGCGTTATTATAACAAAATGCAAAAGTATACGCCAACTTCAGTTAAGGGAGATTTACGTTTACCTTCGTGCTCTTTGGAGTTCAAGTAAGATGTTAACTAAATCTTGGCTTTCATCACTTCCACTGCCGCCATTTCCTTCGCTACACAAAGAAAATTTGCAATATGTACTCAGAATCTAACGATCCCATCCCTTAAAAAAACTAAGAATTACTCATCAGAGTTTAATTCAAACTAAAACAAACATGTACCAGGTCAACCAAATCCACCTGACCCATTTTGACCGAAAGACAATTATTTATATTTTTGAAGTCACCTAATTTGACCCAAGCAAATTTTACCTGCAAAGCCTTCATGACTTCAAGTTAACAAACCATTTGTAGTTTTTATGCGTTCATAGTATAAAACAAATAAAAACTCATATGCATAACCTACAAATGCAACTCAAATAACTGCATTATTTTTGAAGTCACTTAGTAATTAGCATTCATGTCTTCAAGTTAATAAACCATTTGTAGTTTTTACGCATTTTGACCCGTATCAACATATAATAAATAAAAATACCAAAAAAAAAGCATTATATAATTATAACACCTTGAAGGCCATCATCATCCGAATCCAAACACACAAACCAAAGACCCCAAATCACCGACTCCACACATCAACTCTAAAATTCCCCTAAAAATATCGTGTTGCGATGCTGTTGAAGATCCGACAATGGACGCCTCGACGGAAAACCCAAATACACCACGGCTGCTGCTGCTGGAGATTGAAGGTTGGTGTGCGTGTGATGTAGTAAATGTGAATTAGGATTTTTCTGAATCGATGTGTGTTGTATATGAACACAAACCCATAAAAAAAAAAAAAAAAAAAAAAAAAAAAAAAGCTTATGTCGACCCTATATATGGATGCCGTAAGAGGGGAGGGAGTGGGCATCGGGTACCAAATCGGGTAGGTTTACCCGATCGGTAACACCGCCGCCGCCCCTTCGGGTATGCAAATCGGGTACAAAAATCAGTTTACGAAGCCGAGTGTTATTTGGTGGTTTTGAATGGGATTTTTGACCGTTGTGAGCCAAACGGCTCTTTTGGTGCTTCAAATAAAAAAAAAAAAAAAAAAAAAAAAAAATCCCTTTAAAACCAAGTATTATGTAATGTGTTTTTTTATTTATTTAATGAAATAGTATGTTTTTATTTTAAATATTGTATGTGATTTTATGTATGAAAAAAAAAAAAAAAAAAAAAAAAAAAAAAAAAAAAAAATCGGGTAGTGTAGGTGACCACTCCCTCCACTTAGGGTATGGTTAGGGTAAAATTGGGTACTTTTGATGTGTAAGGTTTTTATTGGATGGAGGTGAGGTGGCACCTAGGGTATTAGGTGACCACTCCCCCCTCTCTAAGCAATCGGCCAAAGGTTTTTAGTGAAAAGAATCAAGATGTCGGAAACCATTTTTCTCATGTCAAGAAGATGAATGATACGTTGATTATTTCGGTTAATTTGTAGGTTTTATTTTATTTTTTTAGTTTTGATCTAGGTTATGTGTGTTTTGGGTTTTTAGATAAGGGAGATGGAAGGTTCAGGAATGGCAACAAATGATAGAGTGCCATATATACCAAATGTCCCTAATGACATTAAAACAACCAATAGAATTCGAGATTAGGATACTAATCATCTTATAAGAGACTTGCTTTGGTCCCCTTCCCAAACGACTTTTAGTATATATATATATAATTTTGGGTCTTTAATGGCTCTTTATTTTGAATTGCTTAAGCCCCCTTTTTTGAATAGAAAACTTCCAAATTTCCTGGGAAGAACACCTAAGATTTTTCTTACTGGCCCCAAATGAATATCTACCATGAAATTTCTTTTGGTTGCTTCCAAATTTTTAATCTAGCAGCATTTTGGCCCTCTTTTGTGATAATAGTAGAAAGACCATCAATCATTACAAATAGTAGTACTGTGAGTTTTTATAATTTTCAAAAATGAAAAAGTTCATTGAAATTACAAAAAGATCATATTGCAAAAGAAATACTTTTTGTGAAAAAAAAAATGATTTTTCGATACTAACGAGAATTTCGCAAAAATACCTAAGTTATCACTCCAATAGCAAAAATACTACGTGCTATAGTATTTTGAGGAGTCCTGGGTCTAACTTAATATATAAAGGCCATGAAACATGCTTATGTAATATCTTAGAAAATTACTCAGTAACCTATTCACTTTATCTTCTAGACATGTAATCAGGTATAAATTCTTGTTATCAGAATAGTAGTACGCAAGTACTGTGAGTCACGTTAGTGATTGTTCTAGTTTTCTAATAGGTCCCTTTTTGACTTTATACATTGGCTGTGTTGTGGTCCTGTAATAACGTTACGACAACATGTAGCTTTACAATTTAAGGCTATTTTTTGTCCTTTCTATTCGTTTGGTGTTTTTGACTCTTTTTTTTATATATAATGAGGGGCGTGAAATTACAAAATGAGTGTGTCACGAGTCTACACAAATCCGCGTCTTAAGTTTTCGGTCACTCTATGAACTAAAGAAGCAAAATCTGAAACATTGTACAATGAACATTTATGATATATAACTATCATACATGTTATCCATCAAGAGTACACAGTGTGTTAAGATGAATACCTTCGTGAAATGATATGTTTGTTTTTCCATACATGTAGTAGAAAAAAAGCGGAACAACTCCAATGCCAAACATCTATTTAAGAGAGTCCATGCCTCTTGAATCTATTACGGAACAGAAGTGAAATGGGAGGGCGAAATGACGTGAGAGAAAGAACCTCTTGGTGGAGTCCAGCCCCCCAGAATACCACAACTTAGTGACTAGGAGTGGAGAGACCTTTGCGCGTTCTTTTTGTTTGATCGGCCTATCTTCTTTCTATAAGCAAGCTCCCTCCGGCTGTCCAGGGACAGGACGGCTCTCGGTTCTTGAGCATGTTGGGGGATTAGGCGGCAGTTGAAAGAGCTGCTCGAAAGCTTGACGAAGAAGCGAAAAAGGCGCTATCCTTACTCCCTTGCTATTTCCGCCGAGAAGTGACGTTATCAAGCCGTCTTCGCCTATACCCGACCAACGAATCGTGCGTGACACGTACTCCCTGGCGACGTGAATCTCTTTCAAATAATTGTAAGGTACCGGGTTGGTTGCCAAAAGGGTTATGTGATCTGATCATGGGGGGATAGCACAAAAGCTTAAGGCATTGATTTGCTAAATCGACATACAAAAAGATTGCATCATGCATGGGTTCGAATCCCATTTCTTCCAGTCTTTTCCTACTGAACACTTTCATGCTCAAGATAGGGTACTAGAAAGGGATCATACGAAGGCAAACCAGATTTGATGGTGGTGGCCTTTAATCACCACCGCCAACTCAGCGCCACATTATCCCCATCCCATCACCTTCACCCCGTAGCAATCACTCACCTCTCGCAATTTTATAACATCAAGTAAAGTCCCCGTGATAAAGAGGGCGCATATCATATTATCATGTAATTTATAGTTGTGCATTTTGGCACTCTAGACTACCTCAAACTTATACATGAATCATGCTATTATTTGGGTATTAGTAAAGTAAGGTTTACTACAACTTGAGTCTTAAAAGACCCACATTCGTTAATGTGCACGAAACCACATTCCATGAATATATATTTCTCACAGGCATTACATCGATCACCCATATTCATCATTAGTAAGACCAGACGTGCCATATACGTTAGTGTGTCTTTAAATGAATGTACCTTAGGAGAATCTGGGTTTGATGAAGGACGTTCACTATTTGTTGCTTACTCAATACAAGATTTTATGTCTGCTATAAAAGTCAATAAGGTGTAAAATTTAAAATACTGAACTGTAAATGCTAAGGTGATGCCGCTAAAAAATTGTTATAGGAAAGGAATTTTCGGCCTAACTGCTTCTATTGGATCAATGATCCCGCAAAAGCCTCTAAGATTACATTGTAATCTCATTTTGCTTTAGCTTCTTGCTAGAGTTTTACTTAATATACTTCAACCATTCATAAAAGTAAGGAATATGTCTTTAAAATATAATAGTAGTTGTTTTATCTCATGATGAATCTGGAATACATACATACAGCGAATTCATAAAACTTAGAATTATTAAAAACTGACACAACCAGGCAGTACCATTATGGACGCAAGCATGCTGGAGATGCTCACTTAGTTCACACTCTAAGAAGCACTAACGTGGTTCATTTTCTATAAGTGGATTATTAGGCCCAAGCCCGGTGTGTGGATTTTGGGAATTAGGGTTTTACCATTATAAATAATGGTTATCAATAAAGTTATACCTACGGGTTTCATTGTCTTACACGGTATCACGCCATTAAACTAAACGATCCCTACACCCTAAAACAGTCGTCACTTTAATCACCATGTTTCTGCTACCCGAGTAGAAATCCCATTCATTAGGACCATATGAAACTAATGGAGCATCGTAAAGATCAGATTACTCAACTTTGAGGACTAATCTTGTAGTCTCCTGACTTGTTTGTGGAATCCAAGGATGTGTTGGAAATGTATATATTTACAAACATGTGAATGTCCGGATTCGAACTCGTGACCACGGGATTGCACACATTAGCGAATGAGAATTAAAGTTAATAATTAATGTTTATGTTTACGATTAATTATTGCACATTAAGTCCGGTTAACGATCGTTAAGTATTTAACGGAAAAATGACTAACGACCGTTAAATGAAAAGAGAAAAGGACTAGAAATGGAAAACTTGGAAAAGTTATGGGTTTTTCCCTTGGGCTTTCTACATGGCCGGCCAAAGGGGGCTTCCCAAGCCCTAAATCATATCTTGTTCCCAAAGTTTCCCTACTAGTATATAAAGAGGGTTATGTTCTAGGGTTTCATACACTTGTGCATTGAATTAACCCTAGATCTCTCATCTCCTCTCTCTTGTCCCATTCTCGGCCGAACACCCCATTTGTAAGGGAGTTTGATTTAGTTTTTCATAAACGAGGACTTGTGTTAGATCTAGCAATCGCTTGATTCGTTGGTTAATTCGTGTGTACAAGAACGTGGTTGTAAGACATTATTCTTACATCATTTGGTTTGAGTTGTAGAACAGTAATGGACAACTCTCTAAACCACTTCTTGGTCTTGCTCAAGAGATTTGATATTCGCAAGAGGTACGTTATGCATACTTTCAGTTAATTAATTTATTTGTTATGATCTTTAGTCTTCCGCTGTGTACTCTTGATGTCTTTATGTTTTATTGTATTTTATATATCATAAACTCAACAGTGGCATCACGAGCCTTGTATAACAAGTAATTAATTACTGAAACACATAAATAAAATAAACATGTTGTGTTATTATTTGTATGCGTAGATCTAGGGTTTGCAAAACCTAAACCCTAATTTTTTAGGGGGGGCGTTTATTTTGGTGCCCTAATTAGGGTTTTGTAAACTAAAGTTGTAATTGGATTAGAAACCCTAAGATGCATGCAACTTTATGTGTATATGCGTAACTCTGTTTAATTGCATTAATTGTTAAGTGTAATTTTATGTCCATGATAATTATCTGCATGTTTTATCATGGATATGCTTTTATTGTATGTTCTACTTGTTTAAGTGATATACACTAATTTATGATAGATCTAAAATTGGGGAAGACCACAATCATTATTAATTTAATCAATTATGTGCTATGTGGTATATATTTAATTTTGACTTACGCAATCGATGAATCGATGCATGTGGCTCACCTTGTACATAGGTGAAAACGGGTGAAAGTCTTAAGTAAATATATGCATATTGACAGATCTAGAATTGGTTATTAATAGGATTTATCAAAAACGTTTGCATGTGGCTATTTGATATGCATGACTTATTTTTTGTTATGCATTCATTGTTTATTTGTTTATTTTTACAAATACTTGCTTGTTTGTTATGTGTAACAAGGGTATTTTTACAAGAAAAATAAACTGACCTAAACAATGGTGAAACATGTATTTTTAAGAATAGTAATCATAATCGTTCAATTGATTGATGACTTTGGTACAAATGACTGAACGGCTCACCCATGAGAATGATCTATAAAGGAGTTATTAAAAGAAGTGTGCACAGTTACACTGAAAGGATGTCTAAGGTTGTGCTTTAGCGCGTACCTGGTACTCTGCCCTCTGTAAGTTCGAATGGAGCTACTTAGTAAGCCATTAAATGTGCAAGCTCATCTTAAGGGCGAATTAGTGTTAATTCCATGTGCCACTTCGGTGGTAATTATCCGAAACACTAAGTGTTTACACTTATGCAAAAGTACGATATAATGGATGATAATTAACACTAAATTCTTTGATTGGTGAAACCAATACCTCAATTAAAGTTTGATGATGAAAAACTTAAACATTAAAACAAGATATATATATGTTTTAATAAAACCTATGTTACGAAGATGAATGCATGACATCTTTGAACATATTTGATTTAACATCAAAATTATTACCCTTTTAATTTAAGTTATATGCCATCCAACGAAATGGAAACACCTAAGATTACCTTTTATTTGCGTGAGATCGTGACTTAGATCGTAATCAAAGGGTAAAATGTCCACTTGTCGTGAGAACGGGCATGGACGATTTTGCAGTTTCTTAAGTTGGACAACTTAATTGAGTTTTGTAGTGAGAATTGGCAACTCAAGGCATAAGATGGGATAAAACATGTTTACATGGCGATTGATATTGGCTATATGTAAATCCCATAAATCTAGGAATTGCAATAATTGAAATTGGCAATTGAGCAAAAGCTCTACCACTTTGTATAAGGTTCATTTATAGCAGATCAACTGACGTGATGAAATTATGACAATTTGGATCCTAGTTTTCAGTGAAAATTAAATGGTTATATGTTTATAAACCATGGGTATTTAATTTTTTTGAAAAGGTTAATTATCGAAAATACTAAAATTGAATTTTGTAATTCTTTTGAATGTATAAATGCAACTTTTAACCGTAAACGAGGTTTAGTCTTTGATCAGTAAATTGATCCACTCTGCTTTCAAACAAATGTTTGATCGAGAATAATTTACCGAAAAGACAAACGAAGTCTCTTTTCCATGGGAGAAGCATGAGACTCAATCCTATTCTTTTTCATGAATGAGAAAGGTATAATAGGAACATTTGAATTGTCTAAATTCTAATGTAACTCATAGCAATGAATTGCACATCTTATTTTCCATAAAGATTTCATTACCTTCATTTGGTGAATGAATCCTTTTGTAACAAACATGAATGTTGGTTAACTGGAAAACATGTATATGAGTTACTAAATTAGAAGTTAGACTAATTACCGCGGAAATTGGTAAAAGGCAAACTAGCATATTTTATCTAGTTGTTTTGCTTTAGCCTTTTTTTTTTGGGTAAAGGGTTTCCCCGGTAAATGTATTACACCAAAAATCGTTGAAGTACAAAAGTTGTAGGTGAAGTCCTACAACCGAGCCCGTTACATGGGCAATAAGAACGCACCGTAGTGCAACAAACCAAACGGCATGAGAATGGAAAACCAAACTCATGCACAAGCTTACAACAAGCTACTAACCAAACCACTAATAAAGAATGACATAACCATTCTTATTACTAACAAAGAAAGAAGCAGTAACCAACTTTCTATACATCCAATAGCAGGCCAGGAACTCACCAACCAAATAGCCACTCCATCCCCATAGCTGGTATGAATAGGCCAAACAATTTCTCCGGTTCACTTGAGTCTTAAATCTGACATTGAAGCCAATTCCAAATAGCCTCCGCGGCTAACTTCCATAAAGACGAACAAAGAGTCAATACCTATAGGAGATTTGTAATATGCATTCCATACACATGCACAAGACCAAGCAGGGCCTAGAGTATGCATGATCAGGCCTCACCCCTCCAGCAACTCACGAACCAATCCCTAACACCCATGAAACCTTAACAGCACTAAGGGTCTTGATAGTAACAGCGGCTGAAACAAGCCGCGCCTCCAATCGAATCCATAAGACAAGATTCGAAAACATGATTGGATAAATTAATCAAACAAATCAATCAGTCCAAATCCCTAAAACAAAAAGTGATAGGGTTCCAATAGCAGCAAGACGTGCCGTCCCACCACACAAATCAGCCACAAGATAAAGAGGGTGTCAATAGACAAAGCATTCCGACCGTAAACCCATAAAATCCTTAAGAAAACTCAAAAAGCAATTGTTTAAGCCCCTAAGAACTTTAGGAGTAATGAACAAGAGGAATTGAGTTATATGGAATGAACGGTTCGGGATTTGATGGCGGCCGGAATCTCCTTTTTCTCTCCCAAGGGGAGAGAAAAAACCCTAATTTTTTATGAGATTATAGTTTTCCATTTTTTGCTTTAGCCTTTAAAGGTACTACATACCAGTATAGGAATGGTAGGCCTATTAAGGAAGAAATTGCATACCCAATTTTTCGAGTTAATAACATTGATGGATAACCCATCATTCATTGAGTAGAATACACCTTTTAGTACCTTAGTAATGATTACGTATGGTTCTTCAAAGGTGTAGGAAAGTAAGAAGCAAGCAAGTTGTTTTCACTGGTTATGCAACACTTTCAATGTTGTCAGATTCAGTGGGAGCATTTGTGTTGCATTACTGAATAAGAAGTTGTTTTATTGATTTCTAATTCAGTGGGAGCTACAAGCCTTATTTCCTGTGTAGTAACCCAGATTATCTTCAATGATAATTACTTTCCAATTGTAGACACTTATGTTTTTAAGGATAGTCGTACTTGTTATATCTATGACACAAATCATATTAATCAAATAAACGAACGTGTATCGTGTTGTTTATCTGCTACATGATGTTGTTCCATGCACAAGTGGGAGAAATCTTTATTGTGTGCAAGGTACAACACATATAAATATGATTTAAATGGATTCTCTTGACCGCAAGGTAAGAGAGTAACGTTCTAATACAAATTATACATTTAAATATGTATGATTGCCCTATTAAGTACATGTGTCAAGATGATAACAAAGACTACTTTATTTTAAATATTTATGTCATTCAATATTTAAGAAACACTTGTTGTTGCAATTTATGTTACGTGAGAACGTGAACTAGATTATAGACCAAGGTAAAATATCCACGTGTCGTGAGAACGAGCATGGATGATTTTGCAGTTTCTTAAATTGTACTTTACATAGAATGACATAAATTAAATAAAGTAATCTAATACTACATTGAATTAAGTATT
This sequence comes from Chrysanthemum seticuspe, assembly GCA_019973895.1. Taxonomy (NCBI): domain Eukaryota; kingdom Viridiplantae; phylum Streptophyta; class Magnoliopsida; order Asterales; family Asteraceae; genus Chrysanthemum; species Chrysanthemum seticuspe. Next base: position 358,399,590 of record BPTQ01000009.1, read on the forward strand.
CGTTGAATTGACTTAAATATATGTAGTAAATATTAACTTGAAATATTAATTGAAACCTGAGGTGGTGTTCATAATTACTTTAATTATAAATGTTTATGATTTTGTAAAGTCACAAACATGAAGTCTTTTAATACAAGACTTACAATATAAAGTAAGACGTTAACTTGCTATGTTTTAAGACATATGCATGAAGTCAATGAGTTGATCAATGACTTATAACGTATAGTGGGATTATAACTGATATGTCTTTTGACTTGGTCAAAAATACTTGTGTTATAATACATACAATTGACTTGGTAATTCTGTTGTACTATTAAGTTTTACTTTGTTGGTAAATAGATGAGTCAAAGAGTAGATGGTTATCTTAAATATTGTTAGATTATCTTACAATATTAATTCTAATGAAATACCATAGTTTTATGGTATGTTAAGTTAGAAGAATCAAAATCTGTTGGCATGTTTGATTCAAGATAACTATAGTTTCTTCCAAACGTTATCAAGGTTAGTAGATTGAGTATAGATTGGATATACTCAATAAGACTCCAACCTAGAAGATTAATAAGACACCATTTTTTATGAAATGTGATGAACCACATTAAGTCTTATAAATGAAGTTCTGAATTTGTTAAACTACTTGTAGAGTGAGTTGTGACAAACTAATGTCAGGAACTGTCAATGTGTTCTGTAATGTCCCAAAAAGAGAACAATGTATTGTTGTTCTACTCGCTAAACTATTTAAATGTAATCTTTAAATTGTTAAAGGCAAGTGGGAGTTTTTTAGATCTTGAAAGATTAAATTACAAAATACATAATCTTCTAAAATACACTAGCAAATATCATGATGAGGTTAAAACATGTAAATGATAGACCTCAATATGATGGAATTGTCATTCATAGATCCGTAAGGATATCTCAGATATTTAATATGCTGAGGATTATGAGTTACAGGATCATGGTAAGCCTGTTAATCATGATGATAAATTTACCAAATGTTGAATTGTGGTAAATCAATCATACTATGAATGTTGAGATGCTGTCCATAAAGATAATCAACTTTAGATACTTGGTTTACCAGTAATCATTTGTAGTTACAAAATTTTTATTCATAAAATGGTCAGTCACATGCTCCTACATCTACCTATAAAACTATGCAATGTGATAATATTTTCCTTTCAATAGTATCACTAAAACAAAACAATCAACCCAAAGGAATTAGATCATAACAGATTAATTAAAGTAGCAAGAAAAAAACAACTAAATTTTCTATTGATGCAATTAAAAGTCGCAAAAAGGACATGTAGTGAGATTTAAACTTAAGCATGTTGGAAAGAAACGGAAGATGTTTCATCACTTTACATACACAGCGGTATCCACCTTTACATCAATCTGTAGTTAATAATAGGTGTTTGATTGCTGTACCTTTGCAGCCAGGAGATAGATATGGATTTCCTTCGTAGCCTTCTTTACAAACACAGCGGTAGCCACCACTTTCCCTGGCAGAGCTAACACATTTACTATTCGATTGGCAGGCAAAACCATCTGTTGCATCGGCTTCAGGGCAACTCAGATTTCCAATAGCCCATTCGAGCACTAGTGGCACTGTATCTTCTATCCTCTTTCTGAAGGAAGTATCGTTTAAATCAGTCACACCATTGAAACTAAATACATTCTCCTCTCCAACAAAGGCATATGTGCATGGATCAAAAGACCTAATGTAGCTCACATTATCGCTTGAATCCAGCAAGGAACGGACCCGAGTACTATAAGAGATTAAGTCTTGTGGTATTGATGATTGACAACAGCAATTTCCTGTACACTCATCACCAACAAGCTGTAGACACGTTCCCAGACTTTCTTACTGCGGTTAGCCAAGCAGAATCATAGCAACCGATAACTGTGAACTTGTTAACTTTAGAAAAGGTGTACGGCATATCCGTATAGTTCATAAAGGCTCTGATTCCATTGTATATTGTGCCGTTTTGAAAATAGCATCTACTCGCCACTACATTGGAAACCCGAATGATGGAATCAGATATAAGTTTTATCAAAGTGTAATCTGATTCATAAATAGAGGCCTTTGGAGCAACTAATTAAATCCCCACATGTGCTGTTACACCCTGGCTTTGCTATGTTTTTTGAGTTAACGAGGCTGTGGGATTGAGTGGCGGAATTTGTATCAGAAGCTGTATAGAAAACATTAGAAATACTGCCAAATTAGAACAAGGATTTTCATGACCGTTGTTGTTTGGAATTTCTAGGTGCGGTAGTATTATAAGCAGTTCTCAGTTAACTCTCCAGTCTCTCTATATATTATTTTAACTTGTAGACACGTAATCAGTTAAGATTCCTGTGATCATATGAATATCTATCATATGAACATTATCTTGTTTGATTTCAAAATTTATTTTTGGTATTTCAGCTAACTGGTGGCTCTCGTTTAGATTATTCTAGCTACTGGCCGACACTTTGTGATGTTATCCTCAAAAGTCTTGATCGACACTTATGTTCTTCTCATTGGTCCCAAACGAATGTACCATGAAATTTATATGTGCCGTGTCAAATTTATTTTTTATGTAATACGTATTTGGGTGATTCTTGAGTTTTTTTTTCATTCCATTATTTAAAAAGTTTATCTTTTCCAACATTAAACTTCTGTGAAAGTTCTTATGTTCTTTTTTTTTTTGCTCCAAAATAAAGAGTAAATTAATTGTAGATTACTTTTTAGTATGAAATATCTGATAGGACTTGCAACATATATGTGGTCATGTAGAATAGGCATATGATCATGATTTCTATTGCAAGTTCGTTATTCCTTACTGGTGAACGAGTCACCTCAACGGATGACGTCGGATTGCACACCTTTTTAGTGAATTAACATGTAGTATGTGCAAAACGTAGAAGATGTGTGTCTTATAAAGTTCTAAGAGGGTAATAGCAACAACAAGAACACGGAAGCCAACCAAGCCATATAAGAAAAGAGCGCAGCAAAATGTCCTTAATATTTGACAAAAAGTTCTAACACAGATTTAGAAAAATATATAATTAAACCAGGATTTTTACAAGCTTGGAAATTAATCTACCAAACATATAAATCTTGTACTTGGAACCTCTAATTACACATATTATAAATGACATAATTGAACTATAAGCAGTAAAGTACTGTATAACACACACACAAACAAACATTGTTCGATACTAGAAACATGAAATAGGGATTTAATGGCACGTACACAGAAGGTTGGTTCATTCCTGAAGCTATCAACGAGGGTTTTGTACTTGCAACATTATTTCTTCCGTTCCGATACTGCTAGAACCGTATTCTCCAAGAGGAAGAGTATAAAGGTCAGGCTCTTCACGGTCACCCATTAAGCTACTTGTTTCATTGTATCCTTCTTGATGAATCCAAGGATGTTTGTCACGCTTCCTTAACGATTCAAGCTCCATAGTCACTTCTTTCATGCTAGGCCTATTCCCACCTACTTGGTTAAGGCATCTGTACACCAGATCACATGCTACTTTTAGCTGCTCATCAGTTGCCTCCTCTACCATTTGTCGGTCAAGAATCTCATGCAATCGATCTTCCTTCTTTGCCTTGATAAAGTATGTTGCAAGATTTCTATCCTCAAGACATCTTTCCATATTAATCGGTCTTTGCCCTGTTATTAGTTCAGCAAGAACCACTCCAAAGCTATACACATCACTCTTATCTGTTAGTTGACCCGTATGAAAATACTCAGGATCCAAGTATCCGAAGGTCCCTTGAACTAGTGTAGTGACTTGATCATGACCCAACGGGACTAACCTCGACGCACCAAAATCTGCTATTTTTGCGGTGTAATTTTCATCCAACAAAATGTTAGTAGACTTGACATCTCTATGTATGATGGTCATTCTAACATTTGTGTGAAGATATGCAAGTGCACCCGCTGATTCATGTGCTATCCTTAAACGATTTACCCATGACAATCTCCCCATCCCACTTTTTCTATTATGAATATGATGATGAAGAGTATCATTAGGGACAAACTCATAAACTAGTAATGGGACATCAGTTTCCAAACAACATCCCAGAAGCTGGACCACATTTTGGTGTTTAATTTGTGTAAGAATTACCATTTCATTTATAAATTGCTCCCTTTGTCCTTGATCCAGTCTTTGGGACTTCTTGATTGCTACCACACACTTATCTGGTAGAGTTCCCTTGTAAACAATGCCATTACCTCCTCTGCCAAGAATTCTATCCTCCGCATAATTGTCCGTCGCTTCTTTTAGCTCTTCAAATCGAAAAACTTTCATGAAACCGACACCAATACCACCCGTGTTTTTTAATTTCTCTTCCAACAACGCACCTCCATTTTGCTCATAGAATTTTTCTCGTAGCTTGGCTATCTTTCTTTTCTTGGCCATAAAGTACAACATTAATAATCCAGTCAGTAATGCTAGGAATCCAATCCCCATACCTGTACGGGATTTTTTTTGAAAGGAAATTATATACATAATAATAAATAAAAGTAAAAACTCCATTACAAATACTTTACATCCTTGGTTTCAATATTATGTTTGAAATATATTCCATTACTAAAAAAGTATGCTTTTACGAGGTGTGCCAATGGAAAATACCAGATAGAGTTGTTCTCCAATGTTTAATTGGTTTTTTTTAGCAATAGTTCTTATGACTATGGTTAAACTTTCTGTATAAAACTCAAGAAATACTCATTTTCTACATCTCTATGTGATGTAATACATACATTTGCAGACTTTATTATTATTGTTTGTAAAAAGTTTTGTCGTTTTGCTATTTTCAATACCTATTTTTAGGATTCAAGGGAACTAGCAAATACCTATTGAGAGTCCGAGCACATTGAATGCATTACGACGACAGCCATTTTTAATCTTGCCATCACCATAATAGCCTTCTTTACATTTGCATGTGTAATTCCCGGGAGTATTAATACATGTTCCATAGCATGGAAAATCCTCCAATCGATCACACTCAATGATATCTAGCAAAAAAAGCAACACAACCAATGATCAGCTAATCTTCAAAATAACAAAATTAGGGAATCATTTGCCATTTGCCTTTTGCCTGATAGTGTTATGAGCTTCTCTAAACGGAAAAAATCCAACACTATAATATCGATCAGATATGTCATTTTTTTCCAGCGACATATATGTTTCGTACCATATTATTGCTCTTTTAGTAATGGGTGCTTCCAAAACCATAGCTGGTTAACTAAACTTACTACAGTACATTCAAATATACCTTACTTTCAAACACTTGGGATAGCAATTCATCTACTTTCTGAAATTTCCTAAATGAAATTTGAATACGTAGATAATTTTTAAGGTGACACATTACCAATGACTATTACCAGTACGTTATGTGTTAAATATTTACAATATTAACGAGTAGCCTAACATTAGGATCATGCATAAACTCCGTATAGGATTCATCCCTTAATTCATAAAGTATGTTATTTATTTGATTTTATTGTTATTTTTTTCTTTCTAAAAATATCATACTCTTTACTAATAAGCACATGCATTATTACAACCAAATAGTGGCCAACATAACCACACAAGAATTAAACATGGAGATTTTGATAAACATAAGTTTTAATTTTGAACCCGGCCGTTGGGTATCCGACTTATCGGCTCTGTCACCTACTTGTGGAAAAGTGATTACTATTGCCTTTTCATTTCTTTTTGGGTAAAGGGCATCACCCGGCAAAATATATTACTCCAAAAAAATCAGATGAGTACAATGAAATGTGCCTGAAATACCACATTTACCTCAAGCAACCGCTTAAACTACCACTAGATCATTTATGACAAGCAATAAACGATCACGTCGTTTTCAAATTCGTTTACATTTCATGTGTTACATACTAATGGTATATCAATCTTACAATTAATACAAGATATCAACAATCACATCAATGTTTTCCTAGTTTTATTTTATAAAATTTCAAACGAACATATGCCAACTTTGTTTAATTTCATATAAAACAATTCATTTTGATGAAATATCCAAAAGGTTTGTTATAGGCATCGTAATAGTAAATTATTTATAATATAACCTTGTTCATGTTTTAAAGTAGATTTGATTACTTAAATAGAGCAAAAGAAATTTTTATTCCAGCCTATAGACACGCTACTTTTTTCTCAAATAGTGGAGTCGCGCAAAATTGTAGGGAAGACGAGAAAAAAATGTTTATACTTTATATTTTTTATAACGAATTATTTAGAAAGATGATATGCGATGTCTCGAGGGACTATGTGTTGAAAGTTATAAGTTAATGCAATAAATAATAGTAAAAGAAATGTATTACTCAAAAAGTAAATTGAGGTCTATTTATTAATTTTAAGGGTGAGTGAAGTTCAAATGACTAAATTGTGTTTAGTTGTGAATTAGGAGAAATTTTGAGATGTGAGTGTTAAAATGATGTGCCATCCTGTGGGGCTCAAATGACTAAAATTTGGATGTCACACAGCTTTTGCTCTTATATGTGGACAAATGTTCAAATTATAGAAACTTAGGTGTCATGTGTTTTGCAATTGCGTTGTGCAAATGGTTTCCTTATAATAGAAGTTGATGGAACCTTGTGAAAACGAAAAATGATAATGTAAGGACAAATGTGTGAACAAGGCTATATTTAACTTTTCATGTGTAGTAGGAAATTAAACATGAGGTTGACATATATTCAGTTGAAAAATTATAAATTATATTATACCTTGGCAGCCAGGAGACAGATATGGATTTCCTTCATAACCTTGTTTACAAACACAACGGTAGCCACCACTTTCTCTTGTAGAGCTAACACATTTGCTATTTGATTGGCAGGCAATACCATCGGTTGCTTCGGCTTCAGGGCAACTCAGATTTCCAATAGCCCATTCGAGCACCATTGGCACTGTGGCTTCAGTCCTCTCTATGAAGGAAGTATCGTTTAAATCAGTCGCGCCATTGAACTTGAATGCATTCTCCTCACCAAAAAAGGCGTATGCACAAGGATTAAACAACCTCCTGTATATATCACTTACATCACCCGTTGAATCGTTGCTTATATTCTGCAATTTAAAGACCTGGGTAATATAGAAGTTTATGTCATTGGGTATGGATGTTTGACAACAACCAGATCCTGTACACTCGTCACCTAAAACCTCATCCGGTGTTGAACAAAAGACCATACAGCCGGTAGACACGTTTCTACATTCTGTACCTGCGAATAGCCAAGCATAATCATAGCAGCCGATAACTGTGAACTTGTTAACTTTCGAGAAGGTGTACGGAGTCATACTAAGGTTCGCCCCGGTTGGGTGGTCTATTGTGCCATTTGGAGAATAGCACGTGCTCGCCAATGTATTGGAAACCTTGATGGTGGAATCATATATCAATTTGATCGATACGTAGTCGCCTAAATTAATAGTGGCCTTTGGAGGGTTTAGTGAAGTGTCGCAGTAGATGCGAAATCCCTCATTTAAATAACACTCTGAGTTGTCTCCGACACCGAAAGGGTAAGGAACAATTAAGTCCCCGCATCGTCTGTCGCAGCCTGGCTTCGCGAGGTTGGTTGAATTAATGAAGGTGTACCATTCAGAGGTAGAATTCGTATCAGAAGCTGTAAATGAAAATATTTGAAATACTACCCACATGAGTACAAGGAATTTCATGGCTTCTGCTTTAGTGAATTTATGGTTCCCGAGTGCTGTAGTTGTTAAGGGGTTCTCAGACTAACTTTATATAGGCTACAAGACATGCTTTCATATAATCTACGGGAAGAAAAGTCATTTGAAGACCGGACATATTTACATTTTTAATTATTTAGAAAGGAACATTCCCTGAATTTTCTAAACGAGTAATTGGGTTATCGTGGGTTGCGGCGAAGCCAATTTAAATCTAATATTTGTTCGAACTTGAATGACATCAGTGTAAATACAGTTTGGCCCTATTTGTTATATGTTAATTCAATCTATATTCAAAAATGAACAATTTTTAATAATTCCAAGTAACTGGTAAAAGTGAATTTGTGGCTTAAGATTTTAAGCTACCAAAGTGCTACAGACATTAATTTATGGTTATTTAATTTTTGTTAGAACATCATTATAAACTATATTCTTGCTTGTATTCGGAGTGATTTTCTTGTCGTCTAATAAATATGTCAACGTGCGCGTTGTGGCGGAGCGTCTGCATACGATATTATTATAGGCATCAGGTTTTAAATATATTTTAAAAGCATGTCTTAATACTTTTGATAAAAAAATGATTTTTTTTTTTTTTTTTTAATATGAGAACGGCTTTCTTAAGCAATTTTTATTATAAAGGTTTTAGTTATTCTTTATATGCCCGAAGGCCATGGCATTTGTCTTTAGTAATTTGGTTTTTGAAAAATATGACTGAACCGAATACCGAATATTTAATTCGGTTCTGTTTGTTGATACATTTTTCCTGTAGTAGTTACTATTTAGTTAGTTTTTGTAAAAGTTTATGTTCCAAGTCTATGCAACAAGTGTATTAGATTTATCTAAATAAAAAAGCCCTTAATGTTCACCATTGGGCTTGTGCTAATTATTCAAAGGCATGACCTGGAGAAGGTCACGGGTCTATTGATTATGTTTTAGCAAACAAAGCTTCAGGTACATGACAAGCTATTGTTTCTTAGGAAGATTAAGGGTTTGTAACCGGTTTAGGGATTAGTGGAGGGCAAGGTGTTTTTTCGGTTTTTGGGGTGGTTTTTAAACTAAGTTAGATTGTTAAAATTAGGTCTTATTTTGTGTAATAATTTCATAATCAGCTTCCTTCAAACTTATTTATTAGTTGCATATAAGAGTCAATTGCCGAAGTTATATGGGTGTTAGTTTTTAGCACCACCAAACACACCTTAAAACGTGTACTCTTGATGTTATCTCTAGTTCTTCCAAAACTACGTATCCATCGCCTATGAAAAACACTCCCATTGCTGACAAAATTGGGAAGCTTGAAAAGCTTTTTATTGATGGGAAAGCTACCCTTGTGGATAATGATGGTAAACCTCTTAAAAAGGCTATCTCTTCAACTAAGGTGGGTAGGAACCCATTCTCTAAGGTGGGTAATGTGATAGTTTATGACAGTGATGATGATGAAGCTTTTAATGATCACATTGGGACGTTGTATTCTGGAAGTGGAGGTAAGGAGCATAGTCTCTATAAGCAATGGAAAGCGGATACCGGTAATGTCAACAATTATTATGATGAAGATTTTGCCCTCTCTAGCTCAGTTAAAGGCTGCAGGAATTCAAGATTTTTGTCTTAACTAGGTTGCTTTATAGTTTGCGTAAATTGTATATTTTTTATGGTTTTTGGTTTGGATATCTAGTTAGGTGTAGCTAGTTGTCATTTATGGCATGTCATAAATGATTAGTGGTTGTGACAAGCGTTTGCTTGCGATTAATGTGGTACCTCAGCCACATTCCATTGTACTTAAACGTTTTGTTGGAGTAATATATTTTACCTGGTGGAATGCCCTTTACCTAAAAACACACCTTAAAACATCCCTTAAGACGTATATCAAAATATTGTTTAAAAAGAAAATTTGCAGATGGTTTAAGGAACCATTAAATTGAAGTTTTTAAGCAGATTTAGACGCTATTTAAAGCGGCAGAATTCTTTGCAATTAGGCCAACACTTATGAACCTTAAAATTATATGCAAGGTGTATCTTCAAATTCTAAAATGTAGTATTATGGGAATACTTAAATGAGATGGTAAAAAGTTTCTGGTTTTCAAAAAGAGATTATCTCATGTGAAATGAACGCATTAAGGAATATCCATTTTCACCGAATTGGCTGCTCCACATAATTTTACACCCTGCACACTTGATTCATCAAATATTAGATACAAAATATATGACTTAACATATCGTAGAACTTACTCTCCTTAGCTATTAAACGTTTTGCATATGCACATAATTATAAAAGCCCTAATGCCATTACCTGTTCAACATAATTTATGTCCAAAATACATGCATTTTTAATCTAAAAAACGCATAATACCTAATCAACACACCTTCTACATACTTATCTACCTAACCATATGTTTACGCCTATTCACTTTTCTACGCATAATTTAACACAATATCAATGTCTTAAGTAGCAGAAACACAACATGACGCAGTTTCAAGTACACAATAATTTAGAATAAAGTCTTAATAACTAAGATGAATAGTTGGATTATCATCATGACCTACGTTTTCAAACCTAAGCTCCGAATGGCTCTTTCGCATCCCAAAAGGAAACATCCAAATCTGAATATCTCCAATTCCTTATGAAAACCTACGAATGTAGAAAGATCACAAAAGCGATTGATTTTCCATTAGTCCGCTTTCTTTTTCCTTGTTTCGGTTGTTCTGCTTGGAAAAAGTGGCTTTTTGCATATCTGGTCCTAGTTTCACCTATGAGCATTGTTTTTCCTGTATCGTCGACCTTATTTAAATCTGATGAGTGATAACATCAAATTATCCTGAATATTAAGTGTCAATTTCTCCCAATAATGCTTGTAATTTATATCATTTATATGGATTTATGCTTGTTTTCCATTATATTTCACTTTCAGGTAAATTACGAGTATTGGAGCTAAAGAGACGCGAATTTGGAGAGTTTATTAAAAATATATCATAGTATGCGCATTTTGAAGAAGTTACGGCGTAACTGCACTCTCACAATTACGCTGTAACTAAAGCGTCGCTCAGAAAACCAACTCAACAGAAGAATACGGCGTAACCCTCCCAAAGATTACGACGTAACCATATTAGGTTAAATGAGGTTCCGCGCCGCTGCAAGCTATGCCATAACTCATGCAACAACTACGGCGTAACCAAGATTTATTGAAGATACGGCGTAACTCCTTCCAGAGGTTACGCCGTAACCAGCATTACTAGTGCAAAATACGAAGAGTTGTATGTTACGGCGTAACTCTTATAATTAGTTACGCCGTAACCAGATCTGGCCTACAAATACCCCATGATTTTCAGCATTTCAAAGCATCCCATTTCACACACAACAATCAGTGAACGTGAGAAGAAGTCGAAGGCAGATCTAGAGGAGCATACGGAGCTATCTCCAAAGGAGAAATCACTCCCCTACGATAAGCATTAGCTTTTTATATTTTCTTTACTTTCAATTCATGTATTTCGTAACATTAAACATTGAATCGATTGTTATAGTTAATATGTGTGGCTAAGCACCTCTAGGTGCTGGCCTAGTTATGATGCCTTAATTGTTTTGTTTGCATTTACATTGCTTTCGTATAATTATTTCTAAGTGTATGCATGCATAGTTTGTTGGTAGCTACCTTTGTTTCGGTAGTTTTGAATGGTGGTAGAGGCTAGTTGCTTAGGATATATGACCAACTTGCCCTAAGTGAGTAGACTGAGACGGGAATGGTAGGATATGACCAACTGACGACTCTTTTTACTTGTGCGATTTGACCAACTGATCACCTACCGTTTGGATGAACTTAAGAAATAGGGGATGAGTGTTTAAGATGCTAGCGCCCGGGCACTCACTGTTATGAATCTAGCATGTAGTGGTACTTAATGACTTGGCTTAGGGGACCAGGAACAACTGGACTTATGACGGGGCACCTGATTTCTCCAGTGGTACCCTTTGATGATTGGTTAGGACGAGCTGACCAAATGCTGTCCTAGCGACAGTGCCCCACCTGAAGTAATTTGAAGTAATTAGACGTAAACACTACTAATAAGGACGAGTAACTAGGTTAGCACCACTCTCCTCTATTGATCAAAACCCTCGCCTTTATTTTCTTTCATTGTCTTTAGTTGTTAATTAGTTAAAATCTGTGACACCTAGACTTAGTTTAAATCAGCACACATAGCTCTTGGGACGACCTCGGTTTTCCCGAATACTACACTACACACGACCGGGTACACTGCCCGTTAGTGCATTTGGGTAGACCATAGGTATAACGAGTAATTATAAATATTAAAACTTGGTCAGTAAAACCTGCATCAAGTTTTTGGCGCCATTGCCGGGGAGTTATATTAGGATTTTTATTAAGTCTTTCCTTTTTGTTTTAAAATTTTCTCAAATTCTCACGATCTCTGTTCAAGTTTTCAGATACCATGGAAGTTGTTAATATTGATGACCTCACTCTTGAGGAATATTTGGCGTTGACAAGAGAAGAACAAGGGCCAGATATTGTTAGGCCGGCCATAGCTGAGAATGCTCAATTTGAAATCAAACCACAATTTATGAGGGAGCTTCGTGCAAACCCTTTTTTTGGAAGCACTTTCGATGATGCTTATGAACATGTGGACAACGTGGAAGACATTTTCAGCCTGTTTAAAATCCCAGGAGTCTCAAATGATGTTGTGATGTTACGGGTATTCCCTATTTCACTCTCTGAATCTGCTTAAAGATGGGCGGATCGATTATCAGCCGGGATAGTCAACACTTGTACACTCTTAAAGAAATATTTCATTCAAAGGTACTGTCCTCTATCTAAGACCGCAAAACAGCTGGAAGAAATCCATAACTTCAAACAAGAAGGTGATGAAACGATGTACCAAGCTTGGGAAATATATAGTGAACTATTATACAAATGCCCTATTCATGACCTCAATAGGCAACAGAAGGTGAACGTCTTCTACAAAGGTCTTAACATCCCCTTCAGACAAATGATCGATGTTCAAGGACCAATACCTAGAATGACTCCAACCATGTCTTTAGAAACTATTCAAAAGATGGCTGACCACTCTCACAAGTGGCACAATGGGGGGAGCAATCGAAGTAAAAATGGAAATTTGGATGGCCTTGCAGCAATAAACATCAAATTGGAAAGTCTTGGAAGAGACATGAAAAAGCTCAAGGAGAATGTGCATTCCATACAAGTTGAACGAAATGGCACTCTCCCTTCCAAGGAATGCTCATCCACTACTAGAAAAAATGCCATTAGCAACATATTATTTTAGTAACAATAGAGAAATCGTTGCTAAATTATGCATTTAGCATCTAATTTTAGCAACAAAATTGTTAACAAAGTTGCTATTTTTTTTGCAACAAAAAAATTAGTTGGTATTTTTAACAAATGGCCATAAATATTTTTTTGCTAATTTAGCAACGATTAAGCAATTTCGTTGCATTCTAAAATTAGCACCTGTCGAATTAGCAACTAGCATCAATTGATGCTAATTCAGCCAGTGCTAATTCGAGAATGCAACAAAATTGCTTAGTGGTTGCTAAATTAGTAACAAATATTTATGATCTTTTGTAGAAGTATCAACTAATTGTTTTTGTTGCTAAAAAATTGCAACCTTGTTAACAATTTTGTTTGCTAAAATTAAATGCTAAATGCATAATTTAGCAACGATTTCTCTATTATTGTTAAAATTATTCTTGATAATGGCATTTTTTCTAGTAGTGATCCAACGAGGAAGTTAAAAGAATTCAAGAAGTGAAATATGGAGATGGTAGTCCCTTCAACGGATACAATGGTAACGGGGCCAGATACCGAGAAAAATTCTCGGGGTTCTATACAAGAATCAAGAAAAATCCTCCTAGACCAAGCCTTGAAGAAATAATGCATAACGCTACTAGAAAAAATGCCATTAGCAATAATTATTTTAACAACAATAAAGAAATCGTTGCTAAATTGTGCATTTAACATATAATTTTAGCAACAATAAAGAAATCGTTGCTAAATTGTGCATTTAAAAATATCGAGAACTCTACAAAGAAAAACGATAAACTCAAGGAATGGATGGTCAAGGTAAAAGAAGACACCAACATGAATTAACGAAACCAAGATGCCGCAATTAAGAACCTCGAAACCCAAATTGGGCAGTTAGCTAAAAATCTTGAGACCAGTAATGACAAAGCCATTGCCTGCAAAGCCATATTTGCACAAGATAAACCGAAGAAAGAACAGTGCACCTCTTCTGTCACCAATGATCTATCCGGGATTAACTACCTAAAAGAAGATGATAAATCGGAAGACGACGAGGACCTGCCAAGTCAACTTCCTGAGAAAGAACATTATCAGGAAAGTTTTCTTCTTCCATGCACTATCGGTAATCTTAAAATTCCCGCATTAGCTGATTTGGGGGCTGGGGTAAATCTTATTTCTACCACGTTGTTTGATAAAATAAAGCTTACTAATTTAAAAGAAACAACAATGATGATTGAAATGGCTGATTCATTTAAAGTTGTACCTAGGGGAGTGGTTAATAATGTTCTCCTTAAAATTGGAAAGTTCATTTTTCCACTGATTTTGTGGTTATTGATATGGGAAAACGGGTGACTTACAACTTAATTGTTGGAAGACCTGTTTTGGCCACGTGCCGTGCACATATTAAGGTCTTTCAAAAACAAATTTATTTGGTAACTGAAAAAGAACGAATAACTTTCAGCATGAAAGGGCAATTAAATCCAAAATTAGAAATTTCAAATAAAGTTGATGTTTTCAATATTCCGTCGCTCGATCCACCTATGTGTTATAATCTTAGTACTAACAATCGTGGAGAGAATGTTGATAGTTGTGAATAGGAACAGGGAGAGATTGTCCAGATTAAGGGTATTAAGGAAGCTCCGGATCCTAACAAACATTACTGCAACCCTATATTAACAGAAAACGACGAATCAATGAAAGCATGGCCTTCGTGTAACCCTTTTCGTGAATTTTGTGATGGAAGGGCAGATGAATGGACGTGCCCTCACGAGATTGAGAGACACGATATAAAATTCAGAAAATTATCCTTTGAAGATTGGTACTAGGTAAGATTTGGAGACTCGGAAATCAATACGAGATTGGTAAAACAACTAAAATGCAATTACGATAACTATCACCTTATTAATACAATGACCAATGATGAAAGATCAAACATAAGTGCAACGATTGATCCTATAGCAGAAGGTGACGACTACGGAAAGTCATGTTTATCGTTCAATGAGTGGCTCTTGCAAAAATTTGGAGCATATAGCATCGAATGGATGAATGATTGCCACCAAGTAATGGAAGAAGTTGGCCAAGTCCAAAGGCCACCATAAAGCCCCGAGGCTCTGAGTCTAACTTAAAGACTCGTAAATAAAGAAAAGTGCTCTTCCGGGAGACAACCGGATTATCCTTTTCATTTGTTTTATATCCATTTCTGTTGGGTTTTGTGTTTTTAACCATTTTTGCAGGAAACGAAGAAAAATTGCTGCTGCAGCATACTGATCCGACCAGAGTTACGGCGTAACTCATTCTTATGGTTACACCGTAATAGACCCCTTTTGAATCAGAACTTCAGAAGCATTACGAATTACGACATAACTCCAGTCAACGGTTATGACATAGCTACACTTTTGCAGCGTCTGCCAGGTTTTGCCTAATTACGGCGTAACTCCTCCTAGAGTTACGACGTAACTATCCTCTGCATTACTTCTTTCATTCTAAACACAATAACCTTGTATTAGTTTTTAAATGAATTTTGTGGATATGTTCCCTGTAAGCCCTCACGAGACTTCACTCGTCCACTTGGGACACCAAGTGGTTTAAAAGGCTTCTTGCATGCGCTAAATGCAACCGTGATTCATACGAAAGTGAGTTAGGTTTATTTTTCATTTTTCTTTTTTTAGAATTATGCTTGTCGGTAGTGTGATTTCAGGGATTGAAGTTTGCTCGTGGATGCGTATGCGAAGGCACGACTCTCTTTCGTGGGCCTTCTTTCTTTTTGGAGCAAATTTCAGGGAAGTTCTCGCTCTAATTATACTTTTCTCTTCACCTTTATTTAACGCTTAGTACAAAAGGGACTTTGTACAATTCAAGTGGGGGGGACGGGAGTAGAATTGTCTCTAGAACTTTATTTTGCCCTCGTTTTTCTTGTTTATTTTGAAAAATTATGCCATTTTAAAAATTTTGACTTCTTAACCTAACTAGATTAGACCTTAGCCGAGCACATTATAACCCTTGATATTATATGATGAAATTAGCCTTATCCGTTTCCCAATTTTTATCCTAAATTAACCAAATTATGAGTGTGCAGGTAGCTTTTAAACTTTAGAACTTTGCCTTTGCATCATTTCGAGACCATAGACGAGGTATGTTGAGTTAGCTCGATGTATTTGGACTTTTCAGTTTAAGAAGGCAGTATTATAGGATTATCACCCAAATAACCTACCATTGTGTTTCTATCGATTAGTCACCTCGAATTCTCGACCCTCATGTGAAACCCTTTTGTTGCACTCACCTTTAGTGCAAGATACCCCTAGATACACCCATTTGAGCCATTCCTTTTTTTTTGTTAACCCAATATATTGTTTCGTTACACCCATACACCTTAGCCTACCCTGTAGTCTTTATTTGTGATTGGGAAGTCATCATTTGCATAAGTTCAAGGTTCAAGTGGAAAGGTTCGGGAATCACGCTTTCGTCGATGACATATTCTTAAAGATCATTGAAGACCCCCCGAATTCCATTGTTCATCTCAAGTGGGGGGATGTTATGTTTATGTTGAAAAATAAAGTTATGTATTTGTTATTCAGTTAATTGTAAAGTGCGATGTTATTAGCACTATGTTATGAGCTTGTTATAGATTTAGTATCGAGGAGGCCACCTCGGTCACAAATGAATATTGGAGTTGGTAATTGCGCCAACAGTTGGAAAAAAGGTAGTGTTCCCATCATGACGTCCTCTAATGACACATCTACCTAGTATATCATGATCCGGTTTCTTAACTTTAAAGCTTGAACTTTGGGCGGACGGTAAATGGTGATGACCTAGTTGTAGATTTAGATTATTTGCTTGATTTTTTATTTTACACCATTTATATCCCATGTCTTATCCTACCCTTTAGTCATGAAGCGTGTCTAGGTGATGCAGCGAGCAATCTTTGGTGTCTTGACCATGGATTTGGTCATATACCATTGGTTTTGTCCACTTCACCGTGACATGTTAGTAATGACGTGTCACCCTTAACCTTTGTCGTGTCTACCCATATTGCCTTCGAGAATTGTTTGGCCCTTAACTCTAGTGGTGGAGATTTGTGTAACCGCCAAGCTTATTATAAAATACATGCTATGACTGTGCGATTGAGTGATCTCCCCAAAATTGACATTGAGAATAGTTGAGAGATTTGAGTGTTTTGTTCCCATTTCGTGAGGTGTTCGGCTTTGTTTTATTCTAGCATAAGGGATTTGTAAACTTATATTTTCTAGGTAATGGGAGATATCTTTTTAGGAATATATATAATAAGGTCTACTTTAGGGCAAGTAGAGTTCAAGTGGGGGGATATTTGATAACATCAAATTATCCTGAATATTAAGTGTCAATTTTCTCCGATATTGCTTGTAATTTATATCATTTATATGGATTTACGCTTGTTTTCCATTATATTTAACTTTCAGGTTAATTACGAGTATTGGAGCTAAAGAGACGCGAATTTGGAGAGTTTATTGAAGATATATTATACTATAGTCATTTTGAAGAAGTTATGACGTAACTCCACTTTCACAATTACGCCGTAACTAAAGCGTGGATTAGAAAACCAACTCAACAGAAGATTATGGCGTAACTCTCCCAAAGATTACGACGTAACCATATTCGGTCAAATGAGGTTCCGCGCCGCTGCAAGTTACGATGTAACTCATGCAACAACTACAGCATACCCAAGATTTATTGAAGATATGGCGTAACTCCTTCCAGAGGTTACGCCGTAACCAGCATTACTAGTGCAAAATACGAAGAATTGTATGTTATGGAGTAACTCTTATAACTAGTTACTCCGTAACCAGATCTGGCCTATAAATACCCCACGATTTCCAACATTTCAAAGCATCCCATTTCACACACAACAATCAGTGAACGTGAGAAGAAGTCGAAGGCAGATCTAGAGGAGCATACGGAGCTATCTCCAAGGGAGAAATCACTCCTCTATGATAAGCATTAGCTTTTTATATTTTCTTTACTTTCAATTCATGTATTTCGTAACATTAAACATTGAATCGATTGTTATAGTTAATATGAGCGGCTATGCACCTCTAGGTGCTGGCCTAGTTATGATGCCTTAATTATTTTGTTTTTGTTTACATTGCTTGCGTATAATTATTTCTAAGTGTATGCATGCATAGTTTGTTGGTACCTACGTTTGTTTTTGCTGTTTTGAATGGCGGTAGAGGCCAGTTGCTTAGGAGATATGAGCAACTGACCCTAAATGAGTAGACTGAGACAGGAAGGGTAAGATATGACCCATTGACGACCCTTTCTACTTGTGTGATTTGACCAACTGATCATCTACCGCTTGGATGAACTTAAGAAATAGGGGGTGAGTGTTTAAGATGCTAGCGCCCGGCAACTCACTGTTGTAGCGGTACTTAATGACTTGGCTTAGGGGACCACGAACAACTGGACTTATGACGGGACACCTGATTTCTCTAGTGGTACAATTTGCTGATAGGTTAGGACGAACTGACCAAATGTTGTCCTAGGGACTTTGACCTCACCTGAAGAAATTGGAAGTAATTAGACGTAAACACTACTAATTAGGATAAGTAACTAGGTTAGCACCACTCTCCTCTATTGATCACAACCCTCGCCTTTATTTGCTTTCATTGTCTTTAGTTGTTAATTAGTTAAAATCTGTGACACCTAGACTTAGTTTAAATCCGCACACATAGCTCTTGGGACGACCTCGGTTTTACCGAATACTATACTACATACGACCGGGTACACTGCCCGTTAGTGCATTAGGGTAGACCATAGGTGTAACGAGTAATTATAAATATTAAAACCTGGTCATCAATGAGGGTGGTGTATATGAGACTGTAGAATAATTAACATTTGTTGTGTTGTTTTTTTTGCAGGATGAACAGTTTCTCTATTGGGTGGAGTTGGAACCTCGGATATTTCCTTGGTGATGTCAGTTACTGTATCAGATGGTTCACTAACACGTTTCGGCATCCTAGCAAGCGGCTCAGTATGGCTCTGCATTATTTACAATAGTTCTTTGTCCAGGATGTCATCAAAGATAAAGTCGAGCTGGAATGATGATGAAAACGATGATTGCGATGGTAATGGGTACGGGGAGTACTGGGATTATTGTGGTGTAGCTATGATTGTGTGGTATTTTACCGACTTTTTTTTTATATTTTTCATTCCTCGAGTGTTTATGAATAGTTATGGACATGTTTATTTGTTTGTGGATTTAGCGACTTTTGTTTTTGAACAATTTTGGAGACTTTGTTAGTTATTTAATCTTGTTTATCGATTTTGTTACTGAATAAGTGTTTTAACGAATTCTTATGTTTGTTTTGGGTAATTACAGGTTGTGTATTTTGGTAGATTTTTCTGGAAAAATTCATAGAAAAAATATGAAAAGTGTGTAGAAAGCAGGAAGATGGTGCAAAAATGTGCAGGTGCTATTGTTCTCGCCAAAATCCTGGTGTGCCCGGCTAGTTTATAGTGATAAATTAATTATGTAATTAGGCTTTGGCGAGGACACGTCCTCACCAAAGGTGTGGTGGGTCCGGATTATAACTTTGAATGAGAATTTGGGTGGGTCCTACATCGTCGTCGCTAAACTTTGAAAAACTCCCCGCCAATTGATTAAGTGACTGACGTATTGGGAAACCACATTGGCGACGACATGTCCTCGCCAATTCTCGCCAATGGCTCCATCTCGTCCTTGCCAATTAAAAGAAAGCACACCAATTTCCATAGATTCCATTTCATTACAAACCGCATAATAGTTACTTAGTTATTTCATTTTAACCTAGTCATAAATTCATGTTTCCAGAGTAAGTAGACGTGTTGATGAAAAACATCTTTTATTTTGGGTCTTTGATGGCGCTTAATTTTGAATTGTTTGAGCCGCATTTTTTTAATAGAAGACTTTCAAATTTCCTGCTGGTCCCAAATGAATATCTACCATGGAATTTCTTTTGGTTGCTTTCAATATTTATTTTTGCAATGTAGCTGCATTGTGGCCCTCTTTTGTGCTGATGGTGAAAGGACCATCAATCAATAAGAATGCAGAAGTTCATTGAAAATACAAAGATAATATTTCAAAAGAAATAACTCCGAGGTTAACGCCGGAAATACACCAGCCTGGAGTACATACACTTTGGGCAAAGGAGTTCTCCGGTAAAATATATTACTCCAGAAAATAATTAAATACATAGGATGAGGGTGACAACATACACTTTTGGGTAAAAAATATGATTTTTTCGATGCTAAAGAGAATTACGCTAAAATACCTAAGCTCTCACTCCAATTGTAAAAAAACTATGTGCTATAGTATTTTGAGGATTCCTGGGTCCAACTTAATATATACAAGCCATGAAACAGGCTTATGTAATATCTTAGAAAACTATTCAGTAACATTATCAAATTAACTAGTTATGTAATCAGTTATAAGTTCTTGTTATCTGAATAGTATGTACTTGTAAGCCACGATGGTGTAGTTGTTTTGTATTGACTGGGCCAACTTGTGATCTTGTCCTCTAGAGAAGACCTTTAAAAGCCGTGATCGCCAAAACATCAATTACTTTTCGCATTGGTCCCAAACGAATGTGCCATGATATTTTCTAGTTTTATAATGGGTCCCTTTTAACTTTAGACATTGGCGGTGTTGTCGTCCTGTAATAACGTTACGGCAACGTGTAGCTTTACAATTTAAGGCTATTTTCTGTCCTTTCTATTCGTTTTGTGATTTTAACTCATTTCATATATATAATAAGTGGCTTGAAATTACCGAACAAATGCATTACGACTATTCACAATCCGCGTCTCAGGTTTTTTGTCACTATAGAAACTAAAGAAGCAAAATCCGAAACCTTGTACAAGGAACATTTATGATATATAACTATTATACATGTTATCTATCAAGATCGAGTACAGAGTGTGTTAAGATGAATATTGTCATGGAATGATACGTTGATCTTCCCTACATGTAGTAGAAAAAAAAGTGGAACAAATCCTATGCCAAATAGCTATTTAACAGAGCCCATGCCTCTTCACTCTATTAAACCGAATGTAAAGGTGGTGGTCTTTACCACCGCCAACTCAGCGCCATATTATCTCCCCTCCCACCACCTTCAACCCGTAATAGTCACTCACTTCTCGCATTTTACAACATCAAGTAAAGTCCCTGTGGTAAAGAGGGCATATATCATATTACCATGTAATTTATAGTTGTGCATTGTAGCACTATAGACTATCTCAAACTTTTGCATGATCAGTGCTATTATCAGGATATTATTAAAGTTACTACAGCTTGAGTCATTAAAGACCCACATTCTTTAATGTACGCAAAATTGTGTTCGATGAAAATACATCGATCACCTTATATTCATGATTCATCATTAGTAAGACCAAACTTGCCATATACGTCAGTGAGTCTTTTAATGAACGTCTCTGTGGAGAATCTTGTCTTAATGATGGGCGGGGATAAACTGGGACTGTTTGGAAGGTGTGTTTGATTTTAAGGATTGGTTCATAAGGGTCGTTGAAGGTGATGAGTTGATTAGATGCAGATCGTTCACTATTCGTTGCTTACTCAATACAAGATTTTATGGCTATGCTATAAAAGTCAAAATACTAAACTGTCGCTACAGTGAGGTCACTAAAATATTGTTATAGTGTGGCCATGTTTTTTGATAATCACAAAAATTCAGGAAATGGAACAAATATCATGAATCAAGCATTTGTGAATGTGAAAAAAATGGGTGTTTAGATGAAATTGAATTTTTTTAGGAAAAAGTGGGAAAAAAATGGATGTTTTATTTTCACTTAAAAGCCTCCGACCGAATAAAGTGATATACTCCGGTAAGGAATATCACATACAAACAGCTATAACCTTAACAATCATTTTTTTTCTTAGAGAAGACTCTCAATAGCCGTGAGAAAAAAACACCAAATATTTTTCTTATTATCCCAAATGAATATCTATCATATGAACATTATCTTGTTTGCTTTCGAAATTTATTTTTGATATTTCAACTAACTGGTGGCTCTCGTTTAGTTTAAAGCAATACACAGTAGATTATTCTAGCTACTGGACACTTATGTTATTCTCATTGGTCCCAAACGAATGTACCATGAAATTTATATGTGCCGTGTCAAATTTATTTTTTATGTAATACGTATTTGGGTGATTCTTGAGTTTTTTTTTTCATTCCATTATTTAACAAGTTTTTCTTTTCCAACATTAAAATTCTGTGAAAGTTCTTATTTTTTTTCCTCCAAAATAAAGAGGAAATTAATTGTAGATTTCTTTCTAGTATGAAATATCTTATAGGACTTGCTGTTGGTTTTATGGATATAAATTAGTAGATGTGAGTTAGGATCGAACTCGAGACTATGGGATTGCACACTTTACGTATGAGAATTTAAAGTTAATAATTAAATATAAACGTTATATTTATTTATTTATTAAACAAAATAACTAACGGACGTTATGTAATTAATGTAATGGACTAACGGGCGTTAAAGGTATTTGGAAAAGGACTTAATTGCAAAAGTTGGGAAGGTTCTGGAACCCTATGGGATATCCAAACCGATCGGCCTAGGAGAGAAAGAAGGAAAGAAAAACCAACTTGTTCACCAAGTTTGCTTGGGTATATAAACAAGGCTAGGGGTTTTATTTTTCTATCTCTTGTGCTCATTAGCTAAACCCTAAAAATAGTTTTGTGTGTGTTTTTCTTCTCCAAACCGGTCGAACATCTTTGTGGGTGTCGATCCATTACTTTTCCACAAACCAAGTTATTTGTTTGATAAAAACTAGCATTACTTTAATTCAGTTTAGTACGTGTGTACAAGAACATAGTAATAACATACTTTTGTTATTATCTTGGATTGAATTACAAAACGGTAAGGGGTAATTCTTATAATCCTATAAAACCTAATTAGGGTTCATCCTAATTGCTAGTTTGTGGATTTGATTCTTGTTCGGCTAGAATCAAGTAAGGTACGCATACTTTATTCTTTAGTTAATTAATTATTCATTATATGTTCCTATACGCTTCCGCACTTACTTTGATGTTTATTGTTTATATTTATGATTAGTCATGTTATATATTTCCAACAGTGGCATCACGAGTCATTGGTTTTAATGAGTAATTAATTACTAAACACGTAAAAAACGGATATTGTATTGTGTTTGATATGATTTATTCTAGGGTTTTGGTTATGATTATATAAACCCTAATTTTAGGGTTAAGGCTTTTGCCTTAATTTGGTTTTAAAAATCTATTATGGATCGAAATTTTTTTTATGGGTGGAAACCCTAAAAATTTTTTAGTCGATTTCCTAAATTTTTTTAGGGTTTATATTAATTGTTATGTTATCAATAACGAAACCTAGATTTAATATATTTGTTACGTGATAAATTCATGAATAAAGTGTTATGTGACATGGAATTGTATGCGATCTTGTGACTTAATTGAATAATTGTTATGTTATATCCATGATGATACATGCATGTTTGTCATGGATAGTTGCTTGTATTATTATTTAATTGTTAAGATTGGATTAATTGTTAAGTTTTATACACATGTATATTTATGAAAAATCTTGAATTGGGGATGACTCCAATTATATACATTAATGAATCAATTATGTGCAATTTGGTATATCATTAATTATGGGTTTACGCAATCGATTCGTCGATGTATGTGGCTCACTTTCAATTGAGAGAGTGAAAGCCCTAATTAATATATACGTTAATTTAACCTAGACATTGATTATTAATAGGGTTTTATCGAATAAGTTGCATGTGGCTACTTGTTTACACTTATAAATTGTTTATTATGTACGCATTGTTTTTAGTTGTTTATATTTTTTTATTGGTATTACTTGTTTGTTTATTATGTGCGACATTTTTAAGCAAAGGGTAATTTTGAATAGAAAAATAATACGGACTAAACAATGGTGAAATTTGATTGGTTTTGGAAGAATTAAGTTTTCAATAGTTTAATTGATTGGTGACTTTGGTACAATGACTGAACGGCTCACCCATTAGAATGAACTATAAAAGGGTTATTTAAGAAGTGCGCACAGTCACACTGAAAGGATGTCTAAGGTTATGCTTTTGCGCTTACCTGGTCCTCTGCCCTCTGTAAGTTCGAATGGAGCTACTTAGTAAGCCATAAAAGTACAAGCTCATCTTAAGGGCGAATTAGTTTTAATTCCATGCGCCACTTCGGTGGTAATTATCCGAAACACTAAGTGTTTACAGTTATGCAAAAGTACGGTATAATGGATGATAATTAACACTAAATTCCTTGATTGGTGAACCCAATACCTCAATCAAAACTTTGATAATTTGATCTTTATGAATTGGTAATAAAAAGTTTTTTTATTAAAATTATGCTACAAGATGAATGCATGACATCTTTGTACATATTTGATTTGACCACATAAAATCAAAACTAGTACCCTTTTAAATTAAGAATATGCCATCTAATTAAAAGGAACACTTGAAGTTGCAATTTACGTCATGACAGTACTTGGCTAGATTGTGATGGAGAGGTAAATCTCTATGTAAAGTCAGACCTTACATGGACATATTTGCAGTTCTTTAAGTTAGATACTTAAGTTGAGTAGGAAGTGAGACCTGGACTCAATGGCATAAGATGGGATGAAACATGTTTATATTTGCAATAGCGTTGGAAAATATAAATCCCATAATAATCTAGGAGTTGGAAATTGTTTGCCAATTAATGTTCGACAGATTACCTTATTATATGCGTTCGTTGCTAGCAGATCAACTGATGTAATGAACCTATGATAATTTGGATCCTAGTTTTCGAGAAAATACTATGGTTATATGAATATTACCTTGGGTATTTTATTTTCTTGAAAAGTTTAATTATCGAAAATACTAAAATTGAATTTTGCTAATTCTTTAAATGTATTAATGCAACATTAAACCGTAAACGAAGGTTATTCCTGTATTGGTAAATTGATCTACACCTGTAAGGGTTTTTGGTAGAGTCAACTTTACAAAAAGAATAAACCTAGTCCTCTTTTCTAAGAAAGAGTGAGATTCAATCCTATTCCTTTTCATGAATGAAGAAAGGTATGATAGGACAATTAGAATTGTCTAAATTCTAAAATACATAACTCATAAGCAAATTTTAATAGTTAAGAAAATTGCATATTTCTGAGTTATTAAATTAGAAGCTAGACTAATTACTGTATAATTGGTAAAAGACAAACTAGCATATTTTATCTAGTTGTTGTGTTTTGACCATTTAAAAGTACTACTTACAATTGTTGAAATAGTAGAACTATTAAGAAAGAAATTGCATGCCCAATTTTTCAAGTTAATAGCATTGATGGATAAATTCATCATCTACATAGTAGAATACATTTTTTTAAGTACATTTGTAATTGTTATGTATGGACTTTCTCAAAGGTGTAGGAAGTAAATAATACACTTACAATGTTGTCAAACCCAGTGAGAGTGTTGTGTTCTTATTACTGAATAAGGAATTAATGTAATGATCTCTTATTCAGTGGGAGTTACAAGCTTTTTCATATTGGTAGTAACCCAGATTATCTCTAGAATGTCTTAATATAATTACTTTCCACTTGTAGACACGTATGTTTTCAAGGATAGTCATGTACGTTTCCTTATTAGACAATAAAGTGGTTCTACATCTACTAGTTATGCTAATATCAATGACACAATCATATTAGTCACATAAACAAACATATGTCGTGTTGTTTATTTGCTACATGATGTTGTTCCATGCACAAGTGGGAGAAATCTATATTGTGTGCAAGGTACAACATATAGTTATATGATTTAATGGATTCTCTTGACTGCAAGGTAAGAGACTAACATTCTAATATAACTTGTACATATCTAATTCAAGAAACATTTGGTGTTGCAATTTACGGCATGTCAGAACTTGGCGAGATTGCAAATAACAAAGTAAATCTCTATGTAAAGTCAGACCTTGCATGGACATATTTACAGTTTCTAAATTAGACAAGTATTTAGAACATGTGTCAAAATGATATATAAGACTACTTCAAATTAAATATTTATGTATTATTAGAATGACATAAAATTAAATGAAGTAATCTAATTCTACTTCAATTTGTTTATTTATGTATTTTGGAATGACATAAATGAAGAATAATGTAGTCCTACATTATAGTGAAGTAAAATAATTGTTGGGAATTATACGTTTGAGTTGATAAAGACAAAAAGAATGAAACAAGAGGGACTTAATATGACAAGAAGGAAACCTACTAAAAGATGGAAGGACTTGCTTGCAAAAGAAGTTTTATTTATTAGTCCTTATCCTCTAGTATATAAAGAGGACATAGGTGTAGGTTTTAATTATGTCTTCAATAATGTAGTCGACTAAAGAGGTGTGTGTGTGTGTCCTAGGCGTATGATCATGTAAACGCCTAGGTTATTAGTTTAGTTAGTAGACGTGTTCCTATAAACGTCTATATTAGAGTATTAGTTAATGGTGAATGAAAAACCTTGTTCAATAACAAAGTATTGTTTTGATTATTCCGCTGCGTACCATATTTATTAACAATCAACATTACTAATAAGGTTTTCTTTATTAATGAAAAGAAAGAAACTAATAACTACTAATACTACTACTACGCTCTATGCGTTTGATCAGACTCTCATTGGGAGATGTCTGCTATGAAATAAAAAGGATGGAAGAGATGATGCTGAAGTGGCAGGTGGCTATGCTTTCCATGGATATCAAGAGTTTTGAGCGAAGAGCTGGAAGAAGGTTTGGATTCAAAGGACGTGATCCAGCAAGGTTTGACAAGAGGAAGGTTAAATGCTTCACATGCCAACAGATGGGTCACTTTTCTAGAGAATGCAAAGACAGGAAAGCTGGTGATGAGACAAGATACACTTCTTATCAGCAGTATCAGAAGGAGGCAGGAACGTCAAAGGGATCAACTGCTTTGGTAACTCTGGATAGCAATGTGGACTGGAAGCAACATGAGGAGGCTGATAATGATGGTTCTGAGAATGTTGGGTTGATTGCAAGCTGTACTGCAGAGGATAGGCATGATCAGATTGCCTTGATGGGAATCTCTCAGGTACAAAACTGTTTGTTTGGTTGTAGTGAACGTTATAATGAACTCAAACAAGCTTATGATATTATGGAACCTAAATATAATGAATGCTATGTGGAAGTAGAAGCTTATAAACAGGCTTTAAAAACACTAGAAAGACAAAAGGTTTGGTTTCAGAAGAATGAAATAGCTTATGATGAGAAAATAGGGGTTTTAGAAAGAGATCTCGAATGTGCTACAAATGAATTAAAATGGTCTGAGAAGTTAAGAGCAGATGTAGAGTCAGAAAATCTAGAGCTTAAGGAGAAACTTAAGGAGGAAATTGCTAGGCATAAAGAATGGATGATGAATGGTAATAAGTTAGCTGGTCTCATTTATAGTAGCCAAGCTCCCAATTCTACAGTGGCTTTAGGCTTTAAGAAATATGTAGGCTTAGAAGCTAGGGATGACACACGTAAATCTACATCAGCAGGCCTAGCTAATTTTGTGAAAGAAGGTGACCTACATGCTGTACGTGGACCAATTAGAGGTGAGCATATGCCCATTGACCTTTCCACTCTTAATGACTTTGATGGATCACACCATCTGTATGGCAAAAAGTCAAAAGACATGCCAGACCCTAATACTTCTACTAATGACTTTGTCTCTTGTGTTAACAGTGACAAGTCCTCCAAGCAAGGGTCTACAGAGTGTGATTCAAATGACAAGTCTGACCCTCCCAAGTCTGCCCTTCCCAAGTCTTCACCCTTGCCTGCACCCAAGACTACCAATAAGCATGTCAGAGTTGCTGCCAAGGAATCCACTTCCAAGACAGTTGCCTCTGAAGACTTGCATTTTAATTCTTTGCATAATAGTACTGTTAAAAACAATTCTTTTCATGGTTTTGGTTTGAATACTTCTGCTTGTAATAATACTTCTTTTGGTTTAAATAAATCTTCTAATCAGAAGAAATGTTTTGTGTGTGGAAGTAAATCCCATTTAATTAAGGATTGTGATTATCATGAGCAAAGGATAAGTAGGTGTGGTGCTTCTACGAAATCTAGACCAATGTGGACTAATGTACATGATATACCACCTTATGTTCCACAAGATACACATTATAATACTCCTTTTTCTTGGAGGAAACCAGTTGTAAAACCATATGTTCAACCAATCAGTGAATATTTTAAAAATGGTTTTTGGCCTAGATATGTTAACCCTATGACTAATGGGAAAGGGTACTGGGATACTGCTGTCAAGACCTCAGCAGGTTGTTCTTGGAATAAACAGGGACCTAAGTTTTATTGGAAACCCAAGAACAATAGTGGATCTTATTCTTCTACTTGGCACAACTCATATGATCCACAAGGCAGGTTCAAGTCAGCAATGACTTGAGCCTCCATAGTGTACTAATTTTCTGTATATTTTTGTTGTTGTTGTAGGATCATCCCCTTAAGCATAAAGATGTTGGAATTGTTGACAGTGGTTGTTCTAGAAGTATGTCAGGAAACAGGGACATGATGCATAACTTTGTACCTATTGAAGGAGGAGGCAATGTAACCTTTGGAGGAAGTGATGGACGAATTACGGGAAAAGGGACCATCCAAACACCTCAGCTGGATTTTGAGAATGTTTACTATGTCAAGGAACTTCAACACTTCAATTTGTTTTCAGTCTCACAAATCTGTGACACTAAGAACAAAGTACTCTTCACAGAGGATGAATGTCTTGTGCTGTCTAAAGACTTCAAACTCCCAGAAGAAACTTCAATTCTGCTGAAGGTTCCTCGCAGTCACAATCTGTATACATTCAACTTAACTAATGTCCAACCAGCAGGTGACTTAACATGTTTGGTGGCTAAAGCATCTGTGGATGAGTCCACCAAATGGCACAGAAGGATGGCCCATGTCAATTTTAAGACCATTAACCAGCTTTCAAAACTGGGCCTTGTTCAAGGTCTTCCTGCCAAAGTATTCACCAATGATCATAACTGTGTTGCATGCAACAAAGGCAAGCAACACAGAGCCTCATACAAAGGTGTTCCTGTTACAGCAGTAACCATTATTTCTGAACCTCTTCAGCTGCTTCATATGGATCTGTTTGGTCCAACTAAAGTGAGAAGCATTGATCTTAAATATTTTTGTCTGGTGATCACTGATGGTTATAGCAAATTTTGTTGGGTATTCTTTCTAAGGACCAAAGATGAAACATCTGAAATATTGAAAGACTTCATTACCCTTATTGAGAATCAGTTGAACAAAAAGGTGAAAGGAATTAGGTGTGATAATGGTACAGAGTTCAAAAATGCCATTCTGATAGAACTCTGCAGGTTAAAGGGAATCAAAAGGGACTATAGCACTCCAAGAACCCCTCAACAAAATGGGGTGGCAGAAAGAAAAAATAGAACCTTAATAGAGGCTGCAAGATCAATGCTAGCAGACTCTAAACTTCCTACCATGTTTTGGACTGAGGCTGTTGGTACAGCTTGTTATGTTCTAAATAGAGTGTCCATTACTAGGCCACACCTTAAAATACCATATGAACTTCTTTTTGGAAAAGTTCCTGTTATTCATTACCTTAAACCGTTTGGCTGCCAAGTGACAATTTTGAATACCAGTGATCCATTGGGCAAATTTGATGAGAAAGCTGATGATGGTTACATTGCGGGGTATTCTGCTCATAGTAAGGCATACAGAGTTTACAATGTATGTGCTAAGAAGATTGAGGAGACATTGAATCTGAGGTATCTTGAAGACAAGCCTAATGTTCAAGGACAGGGTCATGTTTGGTCATTTGATCTTGATTACTTGACTGACTACTTGGGTTATGCTAGACATATGGCTAACCAAAATGCAGATTCTGAAGCATCTCCAACTACTAGTGCAGAAACTTTGGAAGCTCAATCTGACAGTGGGTCTGATGATGATGAAAAACCCATTGTAGTACCTTCCTTCTCTCCTAACAATTTTGTAGGTGACACTTCTAAAAATTATTCTGATGTGGGTGAAGATGAATTCTATTATGCTGAGGACCTTGCCAGACTGAAGAAACAAGAGTATGCAGCCAATTTAGATGCTGAGAGGAATGTTGAAAATAGTACTAGTGAAGCAATCAGTGGAACATTCAATTCTGCTGAAAGTGGTTCTGTTTCTCCTCACCTCTCCAATTTGGCTGAAAGACATGTTGCCTCTACTCCTATTTCTACTAGAGTGCCAACAGATCTTGGAGAACCTTATACAAGGTTTCCAAAACCTTCAGATCTTGGTCATCATCAACCTAAAGCAGGCATCTTCAACACACCTTCCTATGATACTGACTTTGAACCTACTGTGACTAATCTTGATTCCTCAATTGATGTCAACACCACCACTACTACAAGGATCAACAATGTTCATCCACAGTCTAATATTATTGGTGATCCTAATGCACCTGTTAGAACAAGAGGTACTGTGGCGCGTTCTAAATATGGTCAGGTGGCTTTTATCTCTTATGTCTCCAATCAGCAGAGAGACAATCACACAGACTATCAACATTGTCTGTTTGCTTGTTTCCTCTCACAAGTGGAACCAACCAGTGTTACTCAGGCTCTTGAAGACTCAAGTTGGCTTGAAGCAATGCAGGATGAGATGCAACAATTTCAAAATCAGCAGGTTTGGATATTGGTACCACTACCTGATGGTAAGTATGCTATTGGGACTAAATGGATTCTAAAGAATAAGAGAGATGCTTGGGGTGTTGTCATTAAGAACAAAGCTAGATTAGTTGCACAGGGGTATAGACAAGAGGAGGGGATCGATTATGATGAAGTGTTTGCACCAGTGGCAAGAGTTGAGGCTATACGGATTTTCTTAGCTTATGCATCCTATATGGGCTTTATGGTCTATCAAATGGATGTTAAAGGAGCCTTCTTGTATGGTGAAGTTGAAGAGGAGGTGTATGTCACTCAACCTAAAGGATTTGAAGATCCAGATCATCCTAATCATGTTTATAAGGTGGTCAAAGCTCTCTATGGACTACATCAGGCACCCAGAGCCTGGTATGCTAGGCTCTCTACATTTCTGCTGAAGCATGGTTACAGAAGAGGTGCAATTGATAAGACTCTTTTCCTAAAGAAGAATTCCACTGACATAATTCTTGTGCAAGTGTATGTGGATGACATTATTTTTGGATCCACAAAGGAAGCTTGGTGCAGGGAGTTTGAGGAGCTTATGAAGGGAGAGTTTCAGATGAGTGCAATGGGAGAGATGACTTTCTTTTTGGGTCTTCAAGTTCAGCAGAAACCTGATGGAATCTTTATCAGTCAGGACAAATATGTGAGGGACATCTTGAAGAAGTTTGGTATGGAGGGTGTAAGGACTGCCACTACACCTTATGAAGCTCCAAAGACAAAGACCAAT
>BPTQ01000009.1:359068193-359181186 GCA_019973895.1 Chrysanthemum seticuspe
CAAGTGCGCAACGCCGCTCTTATATTTATTAGTCGTTATTTATAAGCCAAAGAACTTAAAGTTAATTAGATATTTATGAATAAAACCATGTAGAAATGGCCTGTATTAAACAAACAATGTCATTTAGAACTTTAATACCTACAAGAAACATTTCACTCTATTGATTGTAACTGATAAATACATTATGAAACTTTGTGTTTGTTAGGAATTTAAACTAACCCCTAGTAATAACATTAAACATCCATTGATTGTCCTGATGAACACATTTAAAAGCAATGTGTTTACCAGTACATAAATTGTATTCCCGATAACGACGTTAGCGTAAACTGCTGACCCTACTTAAAGCTTTAAATAATTCTTAACAGAGAAACTGCGTTCAATTGACCTATGCCTACAACGACGTTAGCGTAAATCGCTGAAACGAATATTTATTGCTGATTATTTATATTCTCGCCGCAACGCGTGAACAATTCCCACCGGTTAAGTAACATATAGCCACACATTATAGAGCCTTTACAATAATTATGCATGTAACAAACAAATTTACATGTTATACACCATTTGGATATGTCATGAAAATGATTTTTTCTATGATTCATAACCCATCTTGGATATACTTTAAAACATGAACAAGGTTATATTATAAATAATTTACTATTGATACGCTTTTAAAAAACATGTTGTATTTCATGAAAAGGAATTGTTTTCTATGAATTTAAATCCACCTTGGATATACTTGGGTGTATGAACAACGCTATGAAATGAATTGTTATACATCATTTGACATATGTTCGCTTGAAAATTAATAAAATAAAACTAAGAAAGTCACAGCCATCCCAACTCATAAACAATGATGTGATTGTTGATATCTCGATGTCTTGTATTAATAGTAAGTTTGACATACGATTAGTACGTAACACATGAAATGGAAACAAATTTGTAAATTTGTGTCGAGAAATGAAAAGGAAATAGTAATCACTTTTCCACAAGTAGGTGACAGAGCCTATAAGCCGGAAACCCAACTGGTTCACAAAAAACTTTTGTTTACCAAAACTTAGTAACACAAAAAACTCTTGTTTCGAAATCGCCATGACAGAGCCGATAAGTTGGCCGCTATTTGATTGTATACATTTAATCCTTTAAGGTTTGTTTTACTTGTCAATAACTAAATTACATTTGAGGTGAGATCAATACAAAACAAATATAATCTAAAGAACAAATCATAAGATCTCAATCATTCATCTTTTTTTCATCCAATGGATGAGATGAAAGCAAAAATTAACAAAGGAAGGGTAAAAATGTAATTCTATAAAAAACCCACTTTCCACCCTTTTTTAAAAAACAACATATCTTGCAAACGGTAAATCTTCAAACAACAAAAAATACACCATCACGACGAGAAAAAAATCATCTTTATATTAATATGCACTTTTATATACTTTCGACGAATTTTTTTTTCAAAATTTTCGTTCAGAAAAATCCCACGGGATTCGTAAAAAGACAAACTTTTTTTTTCAAAATTTCCGTCAAGAAAAATCCTACGGGATTCGTATAAAAATCCCACGGGATTCGTAAAAAAATCCCACGGGATTCGTAAAAAGACGAACTTTTTTTTTTTCAAAATTTCCGTCCAGAAAATGCCACGAGATTCGTAAAAATCCCACGGGATTCGTAAAAAATCCCACGGGATTCGTAAAAAATCCCACGGGATTCGTAAAAAAATCCCACGGGATTCGTAGAGAGACGAATTTTTTTTTTTCAAAATTTCCGTCCAGAAAAATCCCACGGGATTCGTAAAAAAATCTCATGGGATTATACAGAATCCCATGAGATTTATACAAATCACAAGTGAATTTTTTACGAATCACGTGGGATTTTTTTAAACAAATAAGTAAACTAAGTAAACAAAAAAGATAAGTTTCATTCCAAGTATGGTAGATAAATTGTCAAAAACCCATAAGCTACATCATACTTAGAACTCTAAATAATACTCCCAAGTACCAAAAAAGTTAAAGTGGCCATTTGTATCAGAATATGCACAATCCCTATCAATAATAGGGTAGATAAGAAGTATGTAGTCCAATTGCATTGTTTGCCATCTTTATGGCACATCGTTGTCTTGCTCTTTTTTAGACTATAGGGTAGACCAGTTGATGTAAAAAAGGTAAAGTGTTTCATGCTTTAACTAAAATAATAATAATAATAATAATAATAAATTATTTATTATGTTTATTCATATTTTTGTTTTTGAAAGGCAATTTATTCCAACGATACACTTTGGCAGCTGCCACTAACACAAGACAATTTGGACTTACCATAAAAAAGTTCGAGTACCCAGTTAAACCAAACTCAAAATGAAAGTGGAACACAACAAATAAAATAGCACACCAGGTGTAGTCCTTCTTGTGCCAAACACACATATACCAATCATAACTGCAGAAAGTAACCTGAAGTTTATCTCACTTTGCCAAACACTCATACACCTGAATAATTGTAGACAGAAGACTGACCAGTAGTGCCAATCCTCAATAACTATTTATTGCTAATACCATCTATAAGGTATCTATTCATAACAAACTTTACTTTTATCATAACGTTTAGATCTGATCATTAGATCATAAAACCACTTGCCTTGTGAATACTCACACGTGACAGATAGTGATTCGTTGTTGTTTTCCGGTTGTTGGTGGTGCTGTGGCGAGTGGTGGTGGTGACGTGGAGGTGGTCAGTTAGATAATGTGAGGGTAAAAAGAAGAGTGATGTGATGGTGATGATGATGTGGAAGGGTGTTATTGGTGGGTGGCTGTGCCGTTTGCTGTGGTGGCTTGACATAATTTGTGGTGGCGGTTGATGACGGCACTGTAGTGGTGGCGGTTAATACTGTGGTGATGGTCAGTTATGTTTTCATGAAACTAGTGAGAGTAAATGATAAAGTGTGTGAAATGAATAAATGATATGAAATGAGTAAATGATATGCGTGTAACTGACTCTGAAGTAATCTTGATTGATGTTACAAAAATGCCCTTTAGTAATTAACCTTTAGTAATTAATCATATTAAAATGAAAATTAATGTACACCTTTAGATTTAAAGAAGATGGATGGTTGAGATGAAGGGATTTGTTCTTTAGAAAAGTTTTGTTCTTTATTGAACTTTTCTCATTACATTTTAAGTGATATTTTAGTGTTTAAGTTTTTAATTTTTTATTATAATATTTTAATAATTATAAATTACGATAACTAGTGATCTTAGTGGTCAAGAACTTAAGACCAAAGTACCCAGTTATAAATTGGCATATTATTTAATGTTTAACAATAATAAGATGGGATATAACGAAAATGAAAACCCATATAAGTTGATTAATACTGTAAATATTTAACACATTACGTACTGCTAATAATAATTGGTAATGTGTCATCTTAAAAATTATCTACGTATTCAAATTTCATTAAGAAAATATCAAAAAGTAGATGAACTGCAATCACAAGTGTTTGAAAGTAAGGTATATTTGAATGTACTGTAACAAGTTTAGTTAACGAGCTATGGTTTTGGAAGCACCCATTACTAAGAGCAATAATATGGTACGAAACATATATGTCGCTGGAAAAAAGTATCATATCATATCGATATTATAGTTATATTGAAGTTGAGGGAATCTTGTGAAAAGGAAAAATGATAATTTAAGGACACATGTTATTTAAGTTAGATTATACCTTGGCAGCCAGGAGATAGATATGGATTTCCTTGATAGCCTTCTTTACATTCGCAACGGTACCCACCACTTTCCCTTGTAGAGCTAACACATATGCTATTTGATTGGCAGGCAACACCATCTGTTGCTTTGGCTTCAGAACAACTCCGATTACCAATAGCCCATTCAAGCACTATCGGCACATTAGCCTCGGTTCTCTTTATGAAATTAGTATCATTTAAATCTTTAAGACCCTTAAACTTGAATACATTCTCCTCACCAACAAAGGCGTATGCACAAGGAAGCGTCCTCCTAATTACGGTTGAATTAAATACTCTAGTTATGTAATAGGTTAGGCCGTTGGGTATGGATGATTGACAACAACCATTTCCTGTACACTCGCCGGCTACAACCTCCTCCGGATATGAACAATAGACCATACAACCAGTAGACCGCAAAAGTTCATATGTATCTGTAGCCAACTTTACCTTTCTCAATTTGTTAAGGACACCAGAACTATCGCAACCGATAACTGTGAACTTGTTAACTTTCGATAAGCTGTATGGTCTGACATAAAACAAGATTGGAAAATAAGTTGGTGTGCCATTTGGAGAATAGCACCACCTCGCCAATTGGTTGGAAGTCCTGATGGTGGAATCAGATATCAATTTGATCGAGGCGTAGTCGCCTAAATTAATAGTGGCCTTTGGAGGATTTAGTGAAGTGTCGCAGTAGATGCGAAATCCCTCATTTATATAACACTCTGAGTTGTTGCCGACACCGAAAGGGTAAGGAACAATTAAGTCCCCGCATCGGCTGTTGCAGCCTGGCTTCGCAAGGTTGGTTGAGTTAATGAAGGTGTACCATTCAGTGGTAGAATTCGTATCAGAAGCTGTAAATGAAAACATTTGAAATACTACCCACAAGAGTACAAGGAATTTCATGGCTTCTGCTTTAGTGAATTTATGGTTCCCGAGTGCTGTAGTTGTTAAGGGGTTCTCAGACTAACTTTATATAGGCTACAAGACATGCTTTCATATAATCTACGGGAAGAAAAGTCATTTGAAGACCGGACATATTTACATTTTTAATTATTTAGAAAGGAACATTCCCTGAATTTTCTAAATGAGTAATTGGGTTATCGTGCGTTGCGGCGGAGCCAATTTAAATCTAATATTTGTTCGAATTTGAATGACATCAGTGTAAATACAGTTTGGCCCTATTTGTTATATGTTAATTCAATCTATATACAAAAATGAACAATTTTTAATAATTCCAAGTAACTGGTAAAAGTGAATTTGTGGCTTAAGATTTTAAGCCACCAAAGTGCTACAGACATTAATTTATGGTTATTTAATTTTTGTTAGAACATCATTATAAACTATATTCTTGGTTGTATTCGGAGTGATTTTCTTGTCGTCTAATAAATATGTCAACCTGTGCGTTGCGGCGGAGCGTCTGCATACGATATTATTATAGGCATCAGGTTTTAAATATATTTTAAAAGTATGTCTTAATACTTTTGATAAAAAACGATATTTTTTTTTTAATATGAGAACGGCTTTCTTAAGCGATTTTTATTATAAAGGTTTTAGTTATTCTTGATATGCCCGAAGGCCATGGCATTTGTCTTTAGTAATTTGGTTTTTGAAAAACATGACTGAACCGAATACCGAATATTTAATTCGGTTCCGTTTGTTGATACATTTTTCCTATAGTAGTTACTATTTAGTTAGTTTTTGTAAAAGTTTATGTTCCAAGTCTATGTAACAAGTGTATTAGATTTATCTAAACAAAAAAGCCCTTAATGTTCACCATTGGGCTTGTGCTAATTATTCAAAGGCATGACCTGGAGAAGGTCACGGGTCTATTGATTATGTTTAAGGAAACAAAGCTTCACGTACATGACAAGCTATTGTTTCTTAGGAAGATTAAGGGTTTGTAACCGGTTTAGGGATTAGTGGAGGGCAAGGTGTTTTTTCGGTTTTTGGGGTGGTTTTTAAACTAAGTTAGATTGTTAAAATTAGGTCTTGTTTTGTGTAATAATTTCATAATCAGCTTCATTCAAACTTATTTATTAGTTGCATATAAGAGTCAATTGCCAAAGTTATATGGGTGATAGTTTTTAGCACCACCAAACACACCTTAAAACTTGTACTTCTGATGTTATCTCTAGTTCTTTCAAAACTACGTATGCATCGCCTATGAAAAACACTCCCATTGCTGACAAAATTGGGAAGCTTGAAAAGCTTTTTATTGATGGGAAAGCTACCCTTGTGGATAATGATGGTAAACCTCTTAAAAAGGCTATCTCTTCAACTAAGGTGGGAAGGAACCCTTTCTCTAAGGTGGGTAATTTGATACTTTATGACAGTGTTGATGATGAAGTTTTTGATGATCACATTGGGACGTTGTATTCTGGAAGTGGAGGTAAGGAGCATAGTCTCTATAAGCAATGGAAAGTGGATACCGGTAATGGCAACAATTATTATGATGAAGACTTTGCCCTCTCTAGCTCAGTTAAAGGCTGCTGGAATTCAAGATTTTTGTCTTAACTAGGTTGTTTTATAGTTTGCGTAAATTGTATCTTTTTTGATGGTTTTTGGTTTGGAGGTCTAGTTAGGTGTCGCTAGTTGTCATTTATGGCATGTCATAAATGATTAGTGGTTGTG
This sequence comes from Chrysanthemum seticuspe, assembly GCA_019973895.1. Taxonomy (NCBI): domain Eukaryota; kingdom Viridiplantae; phylum Streptophyta; class Magnoliopsida; order Asterales; family Asteraceae; genus Chrysanthemum; species Chrysanthemum seticuspe. The sequence goes on from BPTQ01000009.1 coordinate 359,074,556, forward strand.
TCAAGCGTTTGCTTGCGATTAATGTGGTACCTCAGCCACATTCCATCGTACTTAAACGTTTTTTTGGAGTAATATATTTTACCTGGTGGAATGCCCTTTACCTAAAAACACACCTTAAAACGTCCCTTAAGACGTATATCAAAATATTGTTTATAAAGAAAATTTGCAGATGGTTTAAGGAACCACTAAATTGAAGTTTTTAAGCAGATTTAGACGCTATTTAAAGCGGCAGAATTCTTTGCAATTAGGCCAACACTTATTAACCTTAAAATTATATGCAAGGTGTATATTCAAATTCTAAAATGTAGTATTATGGGAATACTTAAATGAGATGATAAAAAGTTTCTGGTTTTCAAAAAAAGATTATCTCATGTGAAATGAACGCATTAAGGAATATCCATTTTCACCCATTGGTTGCTCCACATAATTTTACACCCTACACACTTGATTCATCAAATATTAGTTACAAAATATATGACTTAACATATCATAGAACTTACTCTCCTTAGCTATTAAACGTTTTGCATATGCACATAATTATAAAAGCCCTAATGCCATTAGCTGTTAAACATAATTTATGTCCAAAATACATGCAGTTTTAATCTAAAAAACACATAATACCTAATCAACACACCTTCTACATACTTATCTACCTAACCATATCTTTACGCCTATTCACTTTTCTACGCATAATTTAACACAATATCAATGTCTTAAGTAGCAGAAACACAACATGACGCAGTTTCAAGTACACAATAATTTAGAATAAAGTCTTAATAACTAAGATGAATAGTTGGATTATCATCATGACCTACGTTTTCAAACCTAAGCTCCGAATGGCTCTTTCGCATCCCAAAAGGAAACATCCAACCCTGAATATCTCCAATTCCTTATGAAAACCTACTAATGTAGAAAGATCACAAAAGCGATTGATTTTCCATTAGTCCGCTTTCTTTTTCCTTGTTTCGGTTGTTCAACTTGGAAAAAGTGGCCTTTTTGCATATATGGTCCTAGTTTCACCTATGAGCATTGTTTTTCCTGTATCGTCGACCTTATTTGAATCTGATGAAAGAAAACATCAAATTATCCTGAATATTAAGTGTCAATTTCCCCCGATAATGCATGTAATTTATATCATTTATATGGATTTACGCTTGTTTTTCATTATGATTCACTTTCAGATAAATTACGAGCATTGGAGCTAAAGAGACGCGGATTTGGAGAGTTTATTGAAGATATATCATAGTATGCTCATTTTGAAGAAGTTACGCCGTAACTACACTCTCACAATTACGCCGTAACTAAAGCATGGCTAAGAAAACCAACTCAACAGAAGATTACGGCGTAACCATATTAGGTCAAATGAGGTTCCGCGCCGCTGCAAGCTACGCCATAACTCATGCAACAACTACGGCGTAACCAAGATTTATTGAAGATACGGCGTAACTCATTCCAGAGGTTACGCCGTAACCAGCATTACTAGTGCAAAATAAGAAGAGTTGTATGTTACGGTGTAACTCTTATAATTAGTTACGCCGTAACCAGATCTGGCCTACAAATAACCCACGATTTTCAGCATTTCAAAGCATCCCATTTCACACACAACAATCAATGAACGTGAGAAGAAGTTGAAGGAAGATCTAGAGGAGCATACGGAGCTATCTCCAAGGGAGAAATCACTCCCCTACGATAAGCATTAGCTTTTTATGTTTTCTTTACTTTCAATTCATGTATTTTGTAACATTAAACATTGAATCGATTGTTATAGTTAATATGTACGGCTAAGCACCACTAGGTGCTGGCCTAGTTATGATGCCTTAATTGTTTTGTTTGCGTTTACATTGCTTTCATATAATTATTTCTAAGTGTATGCATGCATAGTTTGTTGGTAGCTACCTTTGTTTCGGTAGTTTTGAATGGTGGTAGAGGCTAGTTGCTTAGGAGATATGACCAACTTACCCTAAGTGAGTAGACTGAGACGGGAAGGGTAAGATATGACCAACTGATGACCCTTTCTACTTGTGCGATTTGACCAAGTGATCACCTACCGTTTGGATGAACTTAAGAAATAGGGGGTGAGTGTTTAAGATGCTAGCGCCCGGGCACTCACTGTTATGAATCTAGCATGTAGCAGTACTTAATGACTTGGCTTAGGGGACCAGGAACAACTGTACTTATGACGGGGCACCTGATTTCTCTAGTGGTACCCTTTGATGATAAGTTAGGACGAGCTGACCAAATGCTGTCCTAGCGACTAGCGACTGTGCCCCACCTGAAGTAATTTGAAGTAATTAGACGTAAACACTACTAATTAGGACAAGTAACTAGGTTACCACCACTCTCCTCTATTGATCAAAACCCTCGCCTTTATTTTCTTTCATTGTCTTTAGTTGTTAATTAGTTAAAATCTGTGACACCTAGACTCAGTTTAAATCAGCACATATAGCTCTTGGGACGACCTCGGTTTTACCGAATACTACACTACACACGACCGGGTACACTGCCCGTTAGTGCTTTAGGGTAGACCATAGGTATAACGAGTAATTATAAATATTGAAACTTGGTCAGTAAAACCGGCATCAAGTTTTTGGCGCCATTGCCGGGGAGTTATATTAGGATTTTTATTAAGACTTTCCTTTTTGTTTTAAAATTTTCTCAAATTCTCACGATCTTTGTTCAAGTTTTCAGGTACCATGGAAGTTGTTAACATTGGTGACCTCACTCTTGAGGAATATTTGGCGTTGAAAAGAGAAGAACAAGGGCCAGAGATTGTTAGGCCGGCCATAGCTGAGAATGCTCAATTTGAAATCAAACCACAATTTATGAGGGAGCTTCGTGCAAAACCTTTTTTTGGAAGCACTTTCGATGATGCTTATGAACATGTGGACAACGTGGAAGACATTTTCAGCCTGTTTAAAATCCCAGGAGTCTCAAAAGATGTTGTGATGTTACGGGTATTCCCTATTTCACTCTCTGAAGCTACTTAAAGATGGGCTGATCGATTACCAGCCGGGATAGTCAACACCTATCCACTCTTAAAGAAATATTTCATTCAAAGGTAATGTCCTCTATCTAAGACCACAAAACAACTGGAAGAAATCCATAACTTCAAACAAGAGGGTGATGAAACGATGTACCAAGCTTGGGAAATATATAGTGAACTATTATACAAATGCCCTACTCATGACCTCAATAGCCAACAGAAGGTGAACGTCTTCCACAAAGGTCTTAACATCCCCTCCAGACAAATGATCGATGTTCAAGGACCAATACCTAGAATGACTCCAACCATGGCTTTAGAAACTATTCAAAAGATGGCTGACCACTCTCACAAGTGGCACAATGGGGGGAGCAATCGAAGTAAAAATGGAAATTTGGAAGGCCTTGCAGCAATAAACATCAAATTGGAAAGTCTTGGAAAAGACATGAAAAAACTCAAGGAGAATGTGCATTCCATACAAGTTGAACGAAATGGCACTCTCCCTTCCTAGGAATGCTCATATATCCAACGAGGAAGTTAAAACGATTGAAGAAGTGAAATATGGAGATGGTAGTCCCTTCAACGGATACAATGGTAACGGGGCCAGATACCGAGAAATATCCCCGGGGTTCTATACAAGAATCAAGAACAATCCTCCTAAACCAAGCCTTGAAGAAATAATGCATTATAAACATATCAAGAAGTCTACAAAGAAAAATGATAAACTCAAGGAATGGATGGTCAAGGTAAAAGAAGACACCAACATGAACTTGCGAAACCAAGATGCCGCAATTAAGAACCTCGAAACCCAAATTGGGCAGTTAGCTAAAAATCTTTAGACCAGTAATGACAAAGCCATTGCCTGCAAAGCCATATTTGCACAAGATAAACCGAAGAAAGAACAGTGCACCTCTTCTGTCACCAATGATCTATCCGGGATTAACTACCTAAAAGAAGATGATAAATCGGAAGACGACGAGGACCTGCCAAGTCAACTTCCTGAGAAAGAACACTATCAGGAAAGTTTTCTTCTTCCATGCACTATCGGTAATCTTAAAATTCCCGCATTGATTTGGGGGCTGGGGTAAATCTTATTTCTACCGCGTTGTTTGATAAAATAAAGCTTACTAATTTAAAAGAAACAACAATGATGATTGAAATGGCTGATTCATCTAATGCTGTACCTAGGGGAGTGGTTAATAATGTTCTCCTTAAAATTGGAAAGTTTCTTTTTCCACTGATTTTGTGGTTATTGATATGGGAAAACGGGTGACTTACAACTTAATTGTTGGAAGACCTGTTTTGGCCACGTGCCGAGCACATATTAAGGTCTTTGAAAAACAAATTTATTTGGGAACTGAAAAAGAACGAATAACTTTCAGCATGAAAGGGCAATTAAATCCAAAATTAGAAATTTCAAATAAAGTTGATGTTTTCAATATTCCGTCGCTCAATCCACCTATGTGTTATAATCTTAGTACTAACAATCATGGAGAGAATGTTGATAGTTATGAATAGGAACAGGGAGAGATTGTCCAGATTAACGGTATTAAGGAAGCTCCGGATCCTAACAAACATTACTGCAACCCTATATTAACAGAAAATGACGAATCAATGAAAGCATGGCCTTCGTGTAACCCTTTCGTGAATTTTGTGATGGAAGGGCGGATGAATGGATGTTCCCTCACGAGATTGAGAGACACGATATAAAATTCAGAAAATTATCCTTTGAAGATTGGTACAAGGTAAGATTTGGAGACTCGGAAATCAATACGAGATTGGTAAAACAACTCAAATGCAATTACGATAACTATCACCTTATTGATACAATGACCAATGACGAAAGATCAAACATAAGTGCAACGATTGATCCTATAGCAGAAGGTGACGACTACGGAAAGTCATGTTTATCGTTCAATGAGTGGCTCTCGCAAAAATTTGGAGCATATAGCATCGGGAACACAACGAGGAAAAAGGTTTTTATCGAATGGATGAATGATTGCCACCAAGTAATGAAAGAAGTTGGCCAAGTCCAAAGGCCACCATAAAGCCCCGAGGATCTGATTCTAACTTAAAGACTCGTAAATAAAGAAAATTGCTCTTTCGGGAGACAACCGGATTATCCTTTTCATTTGTTTTATATCCATTTTTGTTGGGTTTTGTGTTTTTAACCATTTTTGCAGGAAACGAAGAAAAGTTGCTGCTGCAGCATACTGATCCGACCAGAGTTACGGCGTAACTCATTCTCATGGTTACGCCGTAACAAGCCCCTTTTGAAGCAGAACTTCAGAAGCATTACCAATTACGACATAACTCCAGTCAACGGTTACAACGTAGCTACACTTTTGCAGCGTCTGCCAGGTTTTGCCTAATTACGGCGTAACTCCTTCTGGAGTTACGACGTAACTATCATCTGCATTACTTCTTTCATTCTAAACACAATAACCTTGTATTAGTTTTTATATAAACTTTGTGTATATGTTCCCTGTAAGCCATCACGAGACTTCACTCGTCCACTTGGGACACCAAGTGGTTTAAAAGGCTTGTTGCATGCGCTAAATGAAACCGTGATTCCTACGAAAGTGAGTTAGGTTTATTTTTCATTTTTCTTTTTTTAGAATTATGCTTGTCGGTAGTGTGATTTCAGGGATTGAAGTTTGCTCGTTGATGCTTATGCGAAGGCACGACTCTCTTTCGTGGGCCTTCTTTCTTTTTGGAGCAAATTTCAGGGAAGTTCTCGCTCTAATTATACTTTTCTCTAACCTTTATTTAACGCTTAGTACAAAAGGGACTTTTTACAATTCAAGTGGGGGGACGAGAGTAGAATTGTCTCTTGAACTTTATTTTGCCCTTGTTTTTCTTGTTTATTTTGAAAAATTATGCCATTTTTAAAATTTTGACATGTTTTTCTTAACCTAACTAGATTAGACCTTAGCCGAGCACATTATAACCCTTGATATTATATGGTGAGATTAGCCTTATCCGTTTCCCAATTTTTACCCCAAATTAACCAAATTATGAGTGTGCCGGTAGCTTTTAAACTTTAGAACTTGGCCTTTGCATCATTTCGAGACCATAGACGAGGTATGGTAAGTTAGCTCGATGTATTTGGACTTTTCAGTTTAAGAAGGTAATATTATAGGATTATCACCCAAATAGCCTACTATTGTGTGTCTATCAATTAGTCACCTCGAATTCTCAACCCTCATGTAAAACCCTGTTGTTGCACTCACCTTTAGTGCAAGATACCCCTAGATACACCCATCTGAGCCATTCTTTTCATTTTGTTAACCCAATATATTGTTTCGTTACACCCATACACCTTAGCCTACCCTGTAGTCTTTATTTGTGATTGGGAAGTCATCATTTGCCTAAGTTCAAGGTTCAAGTGGAAAGGTTCGGGAATTACGCTTTCGTCGATGACATATTCTTAAAGATCATTGAAGACCCCCCGAATTCGATTGTTCATCTCAAGTGGGGGATGTTATGTTTATGTTGGAAAAAAAATTATGTATTTGTTATTCAGTTACTTGTAAAGTGCGATTTTATAAGCACTATGTTATGAGCTTCTTATAGATTTAGTATCGAGGAGGCCACCTCGGTCACAAATGAATATTGGAGTTGGTAATTGCACCAACAGTTGGAAAAAAGGTAGTGTTCCCATCATGACGTCCTCTAATGACACATCTACCTAGTATATCATGATCCGGTTTCTTAACTTCGAAGCTTGAACTTTGGGCGGACGGTAAATGGTGATGACCTAGTTGTAGATTTAGACTATTTGCTTGATTTTTTATTTTACACCATTTATATCCCATGTCTTAACTCTAGTGGTGGAGATTTGTGTAACCGCCAAGCTTATAATAGAATACGTGCTATGATTGTGCGATTGAGTGATCTCCCCGAAATTGACACTGAGAATAGTTGAGAGATTTGAGTGTTTTGTTCCTATTTCATGAGGTGTTCGGCTTTGTTTTATTCTAGCATAAGGGATTTGTAAACTTATATTTTCTAGGTAATGGGATATATCTTTTTAGGAATCTATCTAATAAGGTCTACTTGAGGGAAAGTAGAGTTCAAGTGGGGGGATATTTGAAAACATCAAATTATCCTGAATATTAAGTGTCAATTTCCCCCGATAATGATTGTAATTTATATAATTTATATGGATGTACGCTTGTTTTCCATTATATTTCACTTTCAGGTAAATTACGAGTATTGGAGCTAAAGAGACGCGAATTTAGAGAGTTTATTGAAGATATATTATAGTATGCTCATTTTAAAGAAGTTATGACGTAACTCACTCTCACAATTACGCCGTAACTAAAGCGTGGCTCAGAAAACCAACTCAACAGAAGATTACGACGTAACCATATTAGGTCAAATGAGGTTCCGCGCCGCTGCAAGCTACCCCGTAACTCATGCAACAACTACAGCGTAACCAAGATTTATTGAAGATACGGCGTAACTCCTTCCAGAGGTTAAGCCGTAACCAGCATTACTAGTGCAAAATACGAAGAATAGTATGTTACGGCGTAACTCTTATAATTAGTTACTCCGTAACCAGATCTGGCCTATAAATACCCCACGATTTCCAACATTTCAAAGCATCCCATTTCACACACAACAATCAGTGAACATGAGAAGAAGTCGAAGGCATATCTAGAGGAGCATACGGAGCTATCTCCAAGGGAGAAATCACTCCCCTATGATAAGCATTAGCTTTTTATATTTACTTTACTTTCAATTCATGTATTTCGTAACATTAAACATTGAATCGATTGTTATAGTTAATATGAGCGGCTAAGCACCTCTAGGTGCTGGCCTAGTTATGATGCCTTAATTGTTTTGTTTTCGTTTATATTGCTTGCGTATAATTATTTCTAAGTGTATGCATGCATAGTTTGTTGGTAGCTACATTTGTTTTGGCTGTTTTTGAATGGCGGTAAAGGCCAGTTGCTTAGGAGATATGACCAACTAACCCTAAATGAGTAGACTGAGACGGGAATGGTAAGATATGACCCACTGACAACCTTTTCTACTTGTGTGATTTGACCAACTGATCACCTACCGTTTGGATGAACCTAAGAAATAGGGGGTGAGTGTTTAAGATGCTAGCGCCCGGGCACTCACTGTTATTAATCTAGCATGTAGCGGTACTTAATGACTTGCCTTAGGGGACCAGGAACAACTGGACTTATGACGGGGCACCTGATTTCTCTAGTGGTACAATTTGCTGATAGGTTAGGACGAACTGACCAAATGCTGTCCTAGGGACTTTGACCTCACCTGAAGTAATTGGAAGTAATTAGATGTAAACACTACTAATTAGGACGAGTAACTAGGTTAGCACCACTCTCCTCTATTGATCACAAACCTCGCCTTTATTTGCTTTCATTGTCTTTAGTTGTTAATTAGTTAAAATCTGTGACACCTAAACTTAGTTTAAATCCGCACACATAGCTCTTGGGACGACCTCGGTTTTACCGAATACTACACTACACACGACCGGGTACACTGCCCGTTAGTGCATTATGGTAGCCCATAGGTATAACGAGTAATTATAAATATTAAAACCTGGTCTGTGAAACCTACATCAATGAGGGTGGTGTATATGAGACTGTAGAATAATTAACATTTGTTGTGCTGTTTTTTTTCTGCAGGATGAACAGTTTCTCTATTGGGTGGAGTTGAAACCTCGGATAATTCCTTGGTGATGTCAGTTACTGTATCAGATGGTTCACTAACTCGTTTCGGCATCCTAGCAAGCGGCTTAGTATGGCTCTACATCATTTACAATAGTTCTTTGTCCAGGATGTCATCAAAGATAAAGTCGAGCTGGAATGATGATGAAAACGATGATTGCGATGGTAATGGGGACGGGGAGTATAGGGATTATTGTGGTGTAGCTATGATTGTGTGGTATTTTACCGACTTTTTTTTATATCTTTCATTCCTCGAGTGTTTATGAATAGTTATGGACATGTTTATTTGTTTGTGGATTTAGCAACTTTTGTTTTTGAACAATTTTGGAGACTTTGTTAGTTATTTAATCTTGTTTAACGACTTTGTTACTGAATAAGTGTTTTAACGAATTCTTATGTTTGTTTTGGGTAATTACAGGTTGTGTATTTTGGTAGATTTGTCTGGAAAAAGTTATAGAAAAAATATGAAAATTGTGTAGAAAGCAGGAATATGGTGCAAAAATGTACAGGTGCTATTGTTCTCGCCAAAATCCTGGGGGCCCGGCTAGTTTATAGTGATAAATTAATTATGTAATTAGGCTTTCGCGAGGACACGTCCTCACCAAAGGTGTGGTGGGTCCGGATTATAACTTTGAATGGGAATTTGTGTGGGTCCTACATCGTCGTCGCTAAACTTTGAAAAACTCCCCGCCAATTTATTTAGTGACTGGCGTATTGGGAAACCACATTGGCGACGACATGTCCTCGCCAATTCTCGCCTATGGCTCCATCTCGTCCTTGCCAATTAAAAGAAAGCACACCAATTTCCATAGATTCCATTTCATTAGAAACCGCATAATAGTTACTTAGTTATTTCATTTTAACCTAGTCATAAATTCATGTTTCCAGAATAAGTAGACGTGTTGATGAAAAACATCTTTTATTTTGGGTCTTTGATGGCGCTTAATTTTGAATTGTTTGAGCCGAATTTTTTTAATAGAAGACTTTCAAATTTCTTGCTGGTCCCGAATGAATATCTACCATGGAATTTCTTTTGGTTGCTTCCAAATTTTATTTTTGCAATGTAGCTGCACTGTGGCTCTCTTTTGTGATAATGGTAAAAAGGCCATCAATCAATACGAAAGCAGAAGTTCGTTGAAAATACAAAGATCATATTCCAAAAGAAATAACCCAGAGGTTAACGCCGGGAATACACCAGCCTGGAGTACGTACACTTTGGGCAAAGGAGTTCTTCGGTAAAATATATTACGCCAAAAAATAATTAAATACATAGGATGAGGGTGACTACATACACTTTTGGGTGAAAAAAAATATGATTTTTCGATGCTAAAGAGAATTACGCTAAAATACCTAAGTTCTCACTCCAATTGTAAAATACTATGTGCTATAGTATTTTTGAGGATTCCTGGGTCAAACTTAATATATACAGGCCATGAAACAGGCTTATGTAATATCTTAAAAAACTACTCAGTAATTTAACCTTATCAAATTAACTTCTAGTTATGTAATCAGTTATAAATTCTTGTTATTTGAATAGTATGTACTTGTAAGTCACGATGGTGTAGTTGTTTTGTATTGACAGGGCCAACTTGTGATCTTGTCCTCTAGAGAAAACTTTTAAAAGCCGTGATCGCCGAAACATCAATTATTTTTCCCGTGGTCCCAAACGAATGTGCCATGATATTTTCTAGTTTTATAATGGGTCCCTTTTAACTTTTTTTTTGGGTAAAGGGGAGTAATCCTGCACCCTGGTAAATATATTAACCAAATAAATGTTTAAGTACAATGTATATGAGTAAAATCCCATATATCAGCCCGTTACATAGGCATAGAGCTTACATAAGAAGATACTTCCAATTATCTAAACAAGAAACAAAACACTATTCAAATGATAACATATGACACAACGAAATAAGATTATTTCCTAGGACCTTGAAACTTTGTGCCATACATGGCATTAAAAGCATCCAAATTCCCAGGAAGATCACGAACCTGTTCGCATAGTCATCGAAGTCATATTCATCATACTCATCTTCATACTCTTGGCCACCACCAAATATATTAGCAGACTCATCAAATGGGTTAGCAACAACCTCATCTTCAGAATCAGACACCTCAATCTCTCCCACTTTAGAAAAAGGGTTAGCTCTCTTAGTAGAAGAGGTAGACGGAATAGGTTGACCATCATCATCCACAAGAGTAGCTTTCCCAGCAATAAGTAGTTTTTCAAGCTTACCAATTTTCTCAACTATGGGAGTAGAACCAACATCCATTGTTCCCATTGAATCACTCACAAGCGGTACATGTGATGTAGAACCAATCTTATTCAAGTCATCCTCATTATCAACACGAGATTCCTGCCCCCGAGAGCCATCCATACCTGCTTCCTTAGAACAACCAGTAGAATCCCCAATCTTCGCCTCCTCAGTAGTAGAATCAACTACAGGACTTTGAATGCCCGTGTCCTCATGCACCTCAAGAGTCCCAAAAGAGTTAGAAGTAGTAACAGGAGTACCTGTAGCATTAACACTAGCAACGTCCGGTGTCTTCTTCTTTGGGATATAAACCTGCTTCCTAGGCGCAAATTTAGGACCCTTACCCATATTAATACCGCTAGACAACTTCGGACCTTGGGGTTTGGCTTTCCGATTCTGCACCACCTTAAAACCATCATCATTCACATCCAAGGTCGAGGTGTGAGCATCAGCATGATGCTCCTTAGGAGACTTAGGAAAACAAGCATTATCATGCCCAAACACTTTACATTCCATGCAATGTGGAGGTTTCCATTCATATTCAACCTTGATACTAGCCGTAGTAAAACCACTATCATTCTTCTTAGGGATAGCCATAGTTACCACATGTTTAAGATCAGCTTGCGATGATAACTCAACAAGAGCACGAGCAAAACTAATACGACCCCATGAGTCAACGCACATGGAGCTAGTGAATGCATCTAACATGATCGGCTTACCCACCTGAGTAGCAATAAGGCTCAACCCGTCTTCCGAATATGCAAGTAACGACACATTATGCAATTTAATCCATACAGGCACTTTGGTAACCTCACTTTTGGACAATAGCACGTCAGGAGTCCATTTAGTGAAAATGATAGGAGAATTACGAATTATCCAAGGTCCTCGTTGAAGAACATTCTCAACACCCTCTTTAGAATCAAATTTAAAGAGAAATACACCATCATCATTCTTCATAAGTTTCTTTAAACCAAACTTACCCCATGTATTGGTGACATAATTCTTGACCAACTGAAATGCAATATTTTTGCCGACAAAGAAGCCAACAAGAGTATTATCATATTGGTTAAACACACCCTCCATAGCAGCCTTAGGAAGAACTGTATCATGATTATCAATTCGATTCTCATTCACCAATGAACGGAAGTTAACTTTCCTAGATACACGTTCCGAGTTTAACACATTAGCAAACGACCTCACTTCATTGTGTATACTATCACTCACATTAAGACCAGAAGTAGAAGCATTCTTACCATCCTTCGAAGCAACATCCGGACCACCAGCATTAGTTTCAAAATTAACGTTACCCGAATCAGAAGTCAAAGGACCATCACGAGTATAAGGGTGATTCGAACTAGCAACATTCACCACCTTGGAAGGTGCATTAGTGTTCGACTCCAAACCCCCAACATTTATATCAATTCGACTTGTATTGTCCAGATTTGCATCACCCCACACAGAATCAAACGTACCATCATACTCACTAGGGCTGCGAACAACCCTAGCAGCATTGCGCAAGTCAGGACCAGCAGCAGAATCAATTCCATGCTCTCCTCTAAGATGTTTAAGCCTAGCCTCCAGCGATTCATACGGATTAGGTTCCTTAAGTGACCCAACTTGATCGGCCAAGTTGGTGGCTGGTTTATCCGCTTTCCTCGATGAACCTTCCTTGTTGAAAAACCCTTTCTCCATATCTCGAAACCCCACACACGATCACACAAAACCACGCAATACTACACAACCCAGCAGCAACCATAGAACGACCAAAATAAAGATAGAAAACCCTAACTGAATGTTAGGGTTTAAGCAATGATCCCACAAATCTAACCAGGCTCCATGTTATGATGATACACTCAATCGATTAAGCATGTAAATAATACCACGTTAATGAATTAAAACCAGAATAAAAACGAAACCCTAAAAATAACGACAAACAAAACCCTAACTCCTTAGCGATCACTAAAATCTGAAACAATTAAGCAAAACACAAAAGTAATTGCATAAGAATAACGGATTAGTGCAAAAGATTAAGAGATTAGAGCTGAGAAGATCGTTGTTTGGAGATTGGTAAGGGTTTCGTTTTTCTTTTAGATCGCCAGAGAGAAAGTGTCGACCTTAGGGTTTTCAGGGTCCCTTTTAACTTTAGACATTGGCGGTGTTGTCTTCCTGTAATAACGTTACAGCAATGTGTAGCTTTACAATTTAAGGCTATTTTCTGTCCTTTCTATTCGTTTTGTGATTTTGACTCTTTTTATATATATATAATAAGTGGCTTGAAACTACCAAACAAATGCATTACGACTATTCACAATCCGCGTCTCAGGTTTTTTGTCACTAGAGAAACTAAAGAAGCAACATCCGAAACCTTGTACAAGGAACATTTATGATAGAGTACACAGTGTGTTAAGATGAATACCTTCATGAAATGATACATTTGCCAAATAGCTATTTAACAGACCCATGCCTCTTGACTTTATTAAACTGGATATAATGGTGGTGGTCTTTACCACCGCCAACTCAGCGCCATATTATCCCCTTCCCACCACCTTCAACCCATAACAGTCACTCACTTCTCGCATTTTATAACATCAAGTAAAGTCCCTGTGATTAAGAGGGCATATATCATATTACCATGTAATTTATAGTTGTGCATTGTGGCATTCTAGACTATCTCAAACTTTTGCATGAACAGTGCTATTATCAGGATATTAGTAAAGTTACTACAACTTGAGTCATTAAAGACCCACATTCATTAATGTACGCAAAATTGTGTTCGATGAAAATATATTTCTCTCAAGCATTACATCGATCCCCTTATATTCATGATTCATCATTAGTAAGACCAGACTTGCCATATACGTCAGTGAGTCTTTAAATGAACTGGGATTGTTTGGTAGGTGAGTTTGATTTTAAGGATTGGTTTATAAGAGTCGTTGAAGGTGATGAGTTGATTAGATGAAGATCGTTCACTATTCGTTGCTTATTCAATACAAGATTTTATGGCTATGCTATAAAAGTCAAAATACTAAACTGTCGCTACAGTGAGGTCACTAAAATATTGTTATAGTGTGGCAATGTTTTTTGATAGTCACAAAAATTCAGGAAATGGAACAAATATCGTGAATCAAGCATTATGTGAAAAAAAAAAATGGGTGATTAGATGAAATTGAATTTTTTAAAGAAAAAGTGGGAAAAAAATGGGTGTTTTATTTTCACTTAAACTGGTGATGGACATCTCAGTAAGAGCCTAAGGTATAATGACCTCAGGTCAAGTTTTAACCCTTGTCACGTCAGCGTCACATTACCTTTAACATTTCACCTTAACTCAACAAAAAACACCTTTATCATAAAATTCCCAGGGTTAAATCTTAACTCACCAACAATAAACAACCTCTCATTTAGGGGCAGCAATTAAAAAAAATAATAATAATAAATTAATTAATAAAAACCAGTGTTGCAAAACAGGGCCTACAAGGCCGATTAATCGCCGATTAGGTGCTGCAAGGCCACCAACCTTACCGATTTATGTAAATCGGTCAAACAAATCGGTCAACCATGGTCAATGGTGGTCAATGACGGTTAATGGTGGTCAAACTTGTCGAAAACCTTCTTATCTTGCCGAAAATAATTAAAACTACCCATAAAATTGTTTAAATAACTTATGGTCATTGTTTATATCTATTACAAGATGTTTTTCAAGAAAAATATTGCCGAAAATACATAAACTTGTCGAAAATACCTAAAACTTGTCGAAAATACCTAAAATTTGCCGAAAATACTAAAAAATTGTCGGAAATGCCAATCCGATTAATCACCGATTAATCCCGCCTAGACCGATTATAAGCTACAAGGAGGTCGACCGCCCGACTACCGATTCGCGATTTTTGCAACATTGATAAAAACTAAAAAAAAAAAAAGTTTTAACACCGCGTTATGGTGTTAACATGAGAGTGTTAACACCATACACGGTATGGTTAACCTTGGCTTAACATGCAAATGTTAAGCTTTGACCTTGATGGCCATGTTACTAAACCGTTTGGTGTAAGGAATATGCCTTGATGAAATTAAAACTTTTTCTTTCTCTTGGATTAGTCACAGGAAAAGGAATTTTCTGTCTAATTAGTGCGATTGGATAAATGATCATCCCGCAAAAGCCTCTAAGATTACATTGTAATCTCATTTTGCTCTAGCTTCTTTCTAGAGTTTTGCTTAATATACTTCAACATTTAATAAAAATATGGAATATGTCATTAAAATATGCTAGTAGATGTTTTATTTCATCATGAATCTGGAATACATACATACCGCGAATTCATAATCTTAACAAGAAAGCTATAAATACCACCATAATTAAATTGCTGCAAATTATAAGTCTTGAACTACAAGAAAGCTATAAATACCACCATTGTAGATAAATATTACATACAAACAACTATAATCTTAACAATATTATGGACGCAAGCATGCTGGATATGCTCACTTAATTCACACTCTATTTTTTGGGTAAAGGGGAGTAATTCACACTTAATTCAAGACTGTATTTCTGCTACTCGAGTAAGATTCCCATTCATAAGGACCATATGAAACTAATGGACCATATATCGTAAAGATCAGATTGCTCAACTTCGAGGACTAAGCTTGTAGTTTCCTGACTTGTTTGTGGAATCCAAGGATAAGTTGTGAATTTCCTCAAGCTGTCTAGCTCCATTGCCACCTCTTTCATTGTAGGTCTATCTTGGCTTTGTAAACTAAGGCATCTCTTAACCAGATCAGCTAGTGCATGTAACTTGTCGAGAGTTCCTTCACGTAAGAGTCGAGGTTCAACAACTTCGAATAAGCAATTGTTTAACTGAATTAACAAAATATGTTGCTAAATTTTTTTCTTCGTTGATTCTATCAGCACCAATGGGTTTTTTCCCGGTTATGAGTTCTGCAAGGACCACTCCAAAGCTATATACGTCACTTTTCTCTGTTAACTGGCTTGTGTGATAGTATTGTGGATCCAAATACCCTAGTGTACCTTGAATAAGAGTAGTTACTTGCTCGTGATCTAATGGGACTAACCTTGATGCGCCAAAATCTGAAATTTTAGCTGTGTAGTTATCATCTAATAGTATGTTGGTCGACTTGACATCTCTATGTATGATTGGCATAATAGTTTCTGAATGAAGATATGCATGTGCACCAGCAGCTTCAGCAGCTATTCTCAACCGGTTCTCCCATGATAACCAACTTATTCCACCCAATCTATGATGAGTGTGATAGTAAAGAGTGTTATTTGAGATGAATTCATATACAAGTACAGGGACTTCTTCTTCCAAGCAGCAGCCCAAAAGTTTAACCACATTTCGATGGATGACCTGCGTAAGGATCAAAACTTCGTTGATGAACTGCTCTGCTTGGCTCCCATCCACTATTTTTGACTTCTTTATTGCAACTACACGTTTATCAGACAAAACAATCTACCCAAAGCAATTAGATCATAACATAGGCACCTTGTCCAATAATTTTCTCTTGAAAATAATTGTCAGTGGTTTTATGAAGTTCTCTCGTGCTAAACAACGCCATTTCTTTGTGCGACCCTTGTGAATCAATCTTTTGTTTCAGCAACACCCCCCCGTTTTGCTCAAAAAACTTTTCCCTGTCTCGTTACCTTCCTCTTTCTTATACCAAAGCAAATCCCCAAGGATTACTCACCTTTACCAAAGCAAATCCCCATAATCCCACAAAATATTGCTAGTAAGCCGATCATGATTGCTACACGAGAAATTAATATGAAACACACTTCAGTTAATAGTCATTGTGCGGATAAGTTTTAAGTAAAGAAAACATCGTTTTTGAAATAAAAAAAACATGTTGAATCGATGGGATTTAAAGGCTATACTTATGGACATACACATATTCATAGTTTCATGAAAGAGCTACTGTACCTATAATGAATATTTTCCATCTTGCATCTTTAGGAGCAACAGGTTGGCAACAATTTTGTGTTTTTTGCATCGCCAGTAGTACCTGGTAAACAAGTACAATTGTAACTCCCTGGAGTATCAATGCAAATGCCATAACAGGGGTATGTTCTTGGAGCTTCGCACTCGTTGATGTCTGAAAATCAAAATGGAAAAAAAAAAATTGTTCATGTATCAACATGCATTGTTTGTTCACTCCGAACAAAGTAGAAAAGTCTAGACTAGTTAATACTTGCATCTATCTAGACAACTAACCTTTTACTGTTTAAATAAAAACTAAGTACTATTTTTTACACGAGTATAAAATGAAAAACTAACAATTTTACCAGTAATCATTTGTAGTTACAAATTTTTATTCATAGAATGGTTAGTCACATGTACCGATAAATCTATGCAATGTGATAATATTTTCCTTTCAATAGTATCACTAAAACAAAACAATCTACCCAAAGCAATTAGATCATAACAAATTAATTAAAATGGCAAAAAAAAAAAAAAAAAAAAAAAAAAAAAAAAAAAAAAAAAAAAAAAAAAAAAGGCTAGTAATAATAATAAAAAAAACAAATTTCTATTGAAGCAATTAAAAGTCGAAAAAAAGGTCACGTAGTAATGAAATTTAAACTTAAGCAGGTTGGAAAGAAAGGGAAGATCTTTAATCACTTTACATACACAGCGGTATCCACCTTCACATCAATCCGTAGTTAATAGGTGTATAATTGTTGCACCTTTGCAGCCAGGAGACAGATATGGATTTCCTTTGTAGCCAGCATTACATACACAGCGGTATCCTCCAGTTTCCCTTGTAGAGCTAACACATTTGCTGTTCGATTGGCAGGCATAACCATTGGTTTCTTTGGCTTCAGAGCAAGTAAGATTTCCAATAGCCCATTCGAGCACTATTGGCAGTGTAGCTTCAATCCTCTCTACGAAGAAAGTATCGTTTAAATCAGACGCACCCTTGAAATTAAATACATTCTCCTCTCCAATAAAGGCATATGCGCATGGATCAAACGACCTAATATAGCTCACATTATCGCTTGAATCCAGCAATGAACGGAGCTGAGAACGATAATAGATATTAGAAATGATCGAATTGAATATTGTGCCATTGGGATAATAGCACCTGATTGACACATGCTTTTGTCAAATAAACCAACAAATTTAATAAAAACAAAACATAAAAATATAAATACATAAACTAAACTAGTTTGGTCCAAAATGTTTGAGCCGGATTCGGTCGATATCCATCTCAAGGTTTTGTGATGTTCAATGGTCCAAATATAAATGCATAAAACACACTTGCTGTTACGTTATTTTCTTATTTTTGTTCCATGGGCCATTAACAGTAAAAGCATTTGGGCTTTGACATACAATAAGAAAACTTCTTCTGAAAGCCGCTTTTGTTAAAAATACTTTTGTTCTATTATTCACCTGTTCTTCCTTTTTCGTTGTCTCTCATGGCCGACTCTCAGTCTCTCCGACAAACTGTCTTCGTCAGAGTATGTTTCCAACCCCCCCCCCCCTCCCCAATAGTACTTCACGAGACACACAAGCACACATGAATCTGAAACACACTAAAACTTGTATACAAAAAAAATAAATAATAAAAAATTCAAAACGGGATAACGCGAGGCACGGTACCCATATGACGCAGTCCGGTTGGGTTTTCCGGGACGATGTGGGCTGGTCACGACGGCTCAGGACGCGAAAACGTGAACCACGGTACCGTGACTGTGCCGTCCCGTTGCGTTTTCCGGGATAACACCAGCGAAAACGCTGGGCACCCGATGCTCTAATGGGACCCTTTTAACTTTAGACATTTGTGGTGTTGTCGCTCTGTAATAACGTTACGACAACATGTAGCTTTACAATTTAAGGCTATTTGTTTTTGATTCTTTTTATATATATAATATAAGTGGCTTGAATTTACAAACCGAATGTGTTACCGCTATACACAAATCTATGTCTCATGTTTTCGGTCACTATAGAAACTAAAGAAACAAAATCGGAAACCTTGTACAAGGAACGTTTATGATATATAATTATTATACATGTTATCTATCAAGAGTACACAGCGTGTTAAGATGAATACTTTCATGAAATGATACGTTTGTTCTTCCCTACATGTAGTAGAAAAAAAAAAGTCGAACAAATCCCATGCCAAACAGCTATGTAACAGAGCCCGTGGCTTTTGAATCTATTAAACCACATGTAATGATGGTGGTCTTTACCACCGCCAACTTAGGGCCACATTATCCCCCTTTCCACCAACTTCACCCCCTACACTCACCTCTCGCAATTTTATAATATCAAGTAAAGTCCCCGTGATAAAAGGGCATTATATCATATTATCATGTAATTTATAGTTGTGAATTTTGCAAGGCCGTCTCATGGAAGTTGGAGGCCCTGTGCCGTAATTTCAAAATAGGCCCTTTAACGGTGAAAGACGGAATGTTTATGTAATTAACAAACAATAATTGTACTACGTATTGGTTATTGGTATCGATCAAATCACAACTAACTAATCTTATTATAGTTCAAACACATTTTTTAGACATAACCATCGGCTTCTAAAATATTATAACATTTTTATAAAGCCTCGTTTATTTCAAATATTTATCTTAGATACAAAAAAATTCATAAGACATCCCAAACTGAAATATTGTTCTTCTAGTGAAGTTATTCTGTAATTGACTAATTTTTATGAACTCTCACGTAACTAAGGTAGGGATTAAAGTATAATAAACTATAAAGACAAGGGCTATATTAAAACTTTGAAAATTTATACTCCCTGGAAGTTAAAGACAAACTCAGATTTCAAAAGGCCCCACATACAACCTATGAGATTGTCTTCTACAACATAACCAGATCTCCATTGTTCTCTATAAACTCATGCTCAAGCTTATTCTTTTTTCTAAAATAAAAATCTTCTATTTTCCATCCTAAATCATATGTCAACACTACTAAATCTGCCAAAAATGTTTTTATACTTAAAATGAAGCTTTAGAAATCGGAAGCCCCAAAAAGTGGAGGCCCTGTGCGGTTGCCTATGCCGCACATGCTCAAATCCAGGCCTGGAATTTTGGCACTTTAGACTACCTCAAACTTATGCATGAACCATGCTATTATTTTAGTATTAGTAAAGTAAGGTTTGCTACAACTTGAGTCTTAAAAGACCCACATTCGTTAATGTGCACCAAACGATATTCCATGAATATATATTTTTGGGTAAAAAGGAACTTCCATCTTGGTAAAATATATTAACTAAAAAACCGTTTAAAATATAATGGAATGTGGCTGAAATGTCACATTAACCTCAAGCAACCGCTTGAACAATCATTAGATCATTTATGACATGCCATAAATGAACAACTAGTTACCAACAACTAGAATAACCACTAAAAACATAAAAAGACATGCAAAACAAATAAACAAATCTGCATAAAAGATTACTTCCGCGAACGGCCTTGAAGCTTGAAATCAAACTAATTGTTAAATTCCTCAAATTGCCCAAGTAAGTCATAGACCTGGGCCGCATAATTATCAGAGAAATAGCCTTCAATCTCGTTATGTCCTCCTGCTGATGAAAACTAATTGCCCATAGGATCATTTGGCTCAAACACCTCATCATCACTATCTGAATAAAACACTTCACCCACCTTAGAGAAGAGGTTGCCCTTCCTTTCACCATCAGCCACCGGAATAGGTTTACCATTATCATCCACAAGTGTAGCTTTTCCATCAATAATAAGCTCTTCAAGCTTTCCAATTTTTTCAGCAATAGGAGTGTTCTCCATAGGCGATGGAGGCGTAGTTTTGGAAGAACTGGAGATAAATTCAGGAGTACACGTAGTGCCAATCACAGGTTCCAAAACCGAATCTTGTTCTATAAGCACATCAAAACTGTTCTACAAATCAACGAGGTTGATATCATCCACCCAATTATTATTCTTGCCTTGATCATCCCGGGATGGAGTCGTACTACAAGTAGGATCAGTAGTAGGTTCGTTACAAAAATTAGAACATGCATTAACCGTTGGAGAACCTGTATTCGATTGGACAGAAGGCTTAGACGTCGACGCTCCTCCATTCTTTGGCTTAGTAACCGGCCTATAGTAATATAAAACTATAGGCTTTTGAAAACGATTCCCATCAACCTGACGATTAGGACCCGGATGCTTACCTTTTCCTTTAATCTTTTAAGCTTCAACGAAACCCTCTTCATCAACCAACAATTTATCTTTCACAACCGGTTTCACTCTCTTAGGACATCCATCATCATTGTGATCAAATATTTTACAAGTCTCACATCTTCGCGGCTTCCACTCATATTCAATATCATTTTTTTTCAATGAATGACCTGACCCATTAGGGTAAGGGATCACAACCACAAAGAGAGTCAAGTAAGGCTTACTTTGACGACACTTCCACAAGGGCCCTAGCATAGGAATTACGACCCCACAACTTAAGGCACATCGTGATAATGCAGGAATCAAGCATGATAGGACGACTAATTTGCGTTGTAATCAAACTAAGACCAACTTCAGAATACGCGAAGATGTTATATCGTCTTTTGTAAATTTAGTGTTCGGAGTCCAAATATTCAAAAAGATAGACACCAATCGTATCAACCATTGACCTCCTTCCAATACCCTTTCCATAACATCTTTGGTTTCAAATTGGAATAGAAAAAACCATTATTAAGCTTAACCCTTTGTAAACCAAACTTCGCCAATGTATTTCTAACGTAATTTTCAACTATCTGAAAAGCGAGTCTCTTACCGATGAAATAACCATACAAAGTATTAGCAAATATAGAGCTTACTTCATCGATAGCTTCCAAAGGAATTGTGACATTAGCACCAGGCACACAATTTTCATTTCTCATCTCTGAAATCTTAACGGTCTTCAGGGGTGTTTTATTCCTAAACATATCTGCAAAAGATATAGGAGTAGAACCTGATTGAGGAACCAAATTTGGCACACTCGCATCACTTGTACTCGGACCCACATCAATCTTAGGACCCTTAACCACACTAGACGATCTCGCACCTTGACTCCCACCCAACGATTCACCATCAGTATTCGAAGCTTTAGATGCACTTTTATTAATCCGAAAACCTTTCTCAATCATAAAAACCCACGCACACTAATAGAACAGGTAACAAAAAATGCATGCAACAACAACCAATTTAAAAAGAAAACTCTAACTCAAAATTAGAGTTTTAAACTCATGTAGCACCAAGACCTAACCCATAATTTTGCAATATGAAACAAACCAATCAAAGAGTGGATTATAATATTCTGAGTCTTATACCATGCAACGATCCTAACCAATAAAAAACAAAAAGAAATCTCACAGTCCCACTATAAAATAACCAAATATATACAATCGACCCACCAGTAAGGAAGATAAAAAATTAAAGGTTTAAATTGTTAGTATTTGAATCGTTGGAAAGTGAGAATCGATTCGTAAGGGGATCACTTTTCGCCAATGAGATAATTGTATTTAGGGTTTTATACGCCAATGAATATATATATTTCTCACAGGCATTACATCGATCACCCATATTCATCATTAATAAGACCAGACTTGCCATATACCTTAGTGAGTGTTTAAATGAATGTCTCTGAGGAAAATCTGGGCTTGATGATGGGCGTGAGTAAACTGGGTTTGTTTGTAAGGTGAGTTTGACTTTAAGGATCGGTTTATAAGATGAAGGTAGTTCACTATTTGTTGCTTACTCGATACAAGATTTTATGTCTGCTATAAAAGTCAACAAGGTGTAAAATTAAAAATACTGAACTGTAAATGCTAAGGTGATAAGCAAAAGCCTCTAAGATTACATTGTAATCTCATTTTGCTTTAGCTTCTTTCTAGAGTTTTGCTTAATATATATACTTCAACTAGTCATAAAAGTAAGGAATATGTCTTGTTTGAGCAATCAGGAATACATACATACTGCTACTGCTATTATTTATTATTCGAAACCTCCTCAAGATACGAGTGGTTCTATGGCTTCTAATGTTGATACGAATGCACATGGGGCTGTTAGTATTGAGAATGTTGGTGTGAAACAACCTTCTTCATCGTATGCTGGTGTTACTTCTAATGACCCAAAGAAACACACATCAAACTTTCGTAGGTTGGAGTGTAGTAAGAAAGCTAATGGTGTGGATCTTTCTGTCCCGATGAAAGTGGTTGAAGAGGTGAACACTAGGTTTGAGAATACTTTGTATGGGTATTTCCTTGGTCAACGCCTTGCGTTTCCTGTTGTTGATTACTTTGTACGCAATGTGTGGGCTAAGTTTGGTATACAAAAGGTAATGATGAATGCAAAGGGGTTCTTCTTCTTTAAGTTCAATTCGAAGAAAGGTGTTGATGAGGTTCTTTAAAACGGTCCTTGGTTGATTAGAAATGTACCTATTATTCTTAAACCATGGACATTGAAAACCAATTTACTTAAAGAGGATTTGACCAACATCCCAGTGTGGGTTAAATTCCATGATGTTCCTCTCGCTATATTTTCTGATGATGGCCTTAGTCTCCTTGCCACATTGATAGGCACGCCCAAAAGGTTAGATGCTTTTACTAGCCAAATGTGCAAGGACTCGTGGGGCCGTAGTAGTTTTGCTAGATGCATGATTGAAGTGAAGTCGGATGAGGTGCTTAGGGACAACCTTACTGTGGAGATACCGTTACTTGATGGGTCGGGTTCGACTATTGAGAAGATACGGGTTGAATACGAGTGGAAACCACCTCATTGTGATAAATGTATGATTTTTGGTCATACTCTTATTGAATGTCCTAAAGTTGTTGAACCTCCTGCTCAGCCTACTAAGCGTGTTAATGATGGTTTCAAGACGGTTAATAACAAGAAAAAGGGAAAGCAAGGTGGGTCTAGTTTTCCATGTCAAGGAGGGTTTACTAAACCTGTTGTGGGTAAGCAGTTTCAATATCAACCCAAAAAGACTCATCCTGAACCTAAGAAAGTGGAAGTCACTAAGAAGAATGCTCCTGAAGTGTCTAGTTCGAGTGGAACTAAGATCTCTACATCTAACCAGTTTGATGCTCTTTCTACGGATGCTTCTGGTTTTCCTTCAAATGACACCAATAAGGATGTGGATTCTGGTAGTACAATGGAACTTAATGATGATAAGTCTACTGAGACAGGTAATGCATCACATGAACCACGTGTGACTGATTTGAAAAAGATGGAATCGGGTGGGGCTCCTAAAACTAGTGATTCTTGTATTCTGCCCGTCACGTCTTCTAAGAGAGTTAACCCTTTTTCTAAAGTGGGAGAGATTGTGGATTCTGATTCTGAAGATGAGGTTGTTGCTAACCCATTTGATGAGTCTGCTAATATATTTGGTGGTGGCCAAGAGTTTGAAGATGAGTATGATGACTATGACTTCGATGACTATGCGAAACAGGTTCGTGATCTTCCAAGGAATTTGGATGCCTTTAATGCCATGTATGGCACAAAGTTTCAAGGTCCTAGGAAGTAATTTTCTTTCGTTATGTCCAATGTTATCATTTGAGTAGTGGTTTGTTTTCTTGTTTAGAAAATAGGAAGTATCTTGTTATGTAAGCTTTATGCCTATGTAACGGGCTGAGATATGGGATTTCACTCATATCCATTGTACTTAAACGTTTATTTGGTTAATATATTTACCAGGGTGCAGGATTACTCCCCTTTACCCAAAAAAATACATACATACTGCTAATTCATAAAAATCAGAATTATTAAAAACTGACACAACCTGGCAGTACCTTAATTAATTGCTGCAAATTATAGGTCTTGAACTCCAAGAAAGCTATAAAGACCACATTATAGATAAATATTACATACAAACAATTATAACCTTAACAATCATTATGGACGCAAGCATGCTGGATATGCTCACTTAATTCACACACTAAGAAGCATTAATGTGGTTCATTTTCTTCAAACACCATGTTTCTGCTACCCGAGTAAGATTCCCATTCATTAGGACCATATGAAACTAATGGAGTGGTTGGAATTATATAACATGACAAATCATAAATATAAACAATAAACATCAAGTACACATGCGGAAGCGTATAGGAAAGATTAACGAATAATTAATTAACATAAACAAGAATATGCGTACCTTTCTTGATTCTAGCCGAACAAGAATCAAATCCACAAAACTAGCAATTGGATGAACCCTAATTAGGGTTTATAGGATTATGTGAATTACCCCTTACCGTTTTGTAATTCAATCCAAGAATACTAACAATAATGTGTTAGTACCACTTTCTTGTACACACGTACTATACCAAATTAAAGCAATGATAGTTTTAATTAAACAAAATAACTTTGAGTTTGGAAAAGCTATGTGTCGACTCCCAAGAGTGTTAGTTGACCGAATTATGCAAAACACACACAAAACAATTTTAGGTTTAGCTTAATGAGTACAAGAGATAAATTACAAACACCCTTGGTTTTGTATTTATACCCAAACTAACTTGGTGAACAAGTTTGAGTTGTAGTTGGGTTGGGTTTGGTCTCCCTTGGCCGATCGGTTAGTAATCCCACAAGGGGATTCCGGAACCTTCCCAATATTTACAACTTAGTCCTTTTCCAATTACATTTAACGACTGTTAGTCTATTACAACTAATTACTTAACGTCCGTTATATTATTTCGTTTAATTAATAAATAAATATAATATCTATATTTAATTATTAACTTTAATTCTCATACGCAAAGTGTGCAATCCCGTGGTCTCGAGTTCGATCCTAACACATGTCTATTAATTTATTGTCCATTAAACCAACAGCTCCCACTTGGACATATCTTAATAGAGTGATCACATCGGTTAGCGTCTAGCAATACTTCGATGCCTTTAGTACAACTCGAGCAAGGCTCCTGGAAAACCTTTTAATGATTTCTCATTATTATTATCCTTTTGTTTCTAATACCATGTTAAATAAAGATATGAAATTAAGTCATTCTTTATTCAACTAGTCTGTTTCTCGTTATAAGTGATTGAGCAACATTATCAAATCTTCTGAACATATTCAGGGGAGATTTTGGGTGTGGCCACACAAACATCTTGTCAACCCTCCGAGGGGGCCAACAGTATTAAACTCCAAATAAATTTAAAGGAACAAATTCTATCTTGACTACGAGAATAACCCACGAACTTTGCAACACTTCAGGAAACAACCCTTATGACTACCAGTTACGTATAGCGTTAAGTTGTTCCACAGAATTGCACTACATTCATGACACTTACCTGATATCTCAAGTCTGAGGATAACTATTCATAATTTACTTAACAACAATATCCATAAAGTAAATTATGTATTTGGGATAAGTCCTATATTCAATTCATTGAATATCATCTGAAATTGGTATGCATTCTCATCAATATACTTTCAAGTACATTCTACCATATCTCTCAGATTTGTCTTAGTTTAATGATACTCCCATATCATTAATTGACAACGGACGATTTAGAATAAGTAAATTTATTCACGGATTAAACATGAAAATATAGGATACAATATATTATAAAATCAAACATACCAAGTATTTGATTTATTAAAATAATTGTTTAATATCCCTTATCCAAATACTAAATAAATCAATGCATGAAAATTCCGAATTATGCCTCAAGTAATGACAATCATACTTGTTGACAAGGCATAAATCAACCAACTTGATCTATCATAATTTTGAGAATACTTATTTCAAGAATTCAATTAGTGAAGTTCTTGTAT
Organism: Chrysanthemum seticuspe; assembly: GCA_019973895.1. Taxonomy (NCBI): domain Eukaryota; kingdom Viridiplantae; phylum Streptophyta; class Magnoliopsida; order Asterales; family Asteraceae; genus Chrysanthemum; species Chrysanthemum seticuspe. The sequence goes on from BPTQ01000009.1 coordinate 359,101,218, forward strand.
GTGTGCATTCACCAATCCACATAATAATTCATAAATTGTGTGACATCCTCTACCAGCAATTTATGACAATTAAACTTTCAAACATTTTAAAGTTTAAAGTATTCTTATTCTTTTAATGTATAATGCAACTGTGCTCTTAGATAAGCACCACTAGTTCACATGGCCATTAACAAGGACGAAATCCTACCATGACTAGTATTGAGTGTCATCTCAATTAAACCAGCATCATTGTATACAAACAACAATATGCTCATTAAAACTCTGTAAACTTTAATATCTATTGTGTAATGTTTGATGCTTTCCAAACTTTCAAGTTTAAAGCTGATGACAATTTGCACAACAATTGACATATTGTTCATCCATAGAATCTAGGAGCAATTCCAGCTTAAGGATGTATTTCTTTTAGAATATTCATTACACAAGTTATCTAATAACTTTTAGTTAGATATCAATGTTGTCAAATCATCTATCATTCAAGAATGATACAACAATTTGAATACACTACATGATGTACATGATGAATCTACAGGTCAAACTTAGACTTCATTCATGTTCTATCTTGTCAAAATATATTTATCCATTTCCCAAATGATATATCTTGTTTTATTAGAAATATTTATTTTACTGCACATGTTTATTAATAATAAACATATATTCCAAGGTTGTATGTTTTAATTCTTAAATCTTACAAATGAAGTTTCATTCCAATCTAAGACTTAACATTTAGCTTACAAGGAATGTTACTTCCTATATGTTATACAACATATAAGATTTAAAAACCTTAACATAATACTCCCACTAGCTTTCAGGAATACTTAAAAATTTATCTTATTTCAATTATAAATCAAAACTAAGATTTATTAATTAAACATAAGAATAATTTTATAGATCCATGCATTTATCCATTCATGAATTATTGCACTTCGTACACTTCCAAAGATTATATGAATTCTGAAAACCTTTCAATTACTTACCGTCCTCGCTCAAGTAATTTCTCAAGAAAGAGTTTTGATATTCCATTGTCATATTTCATATTAATGAAAAAAAGTATGACAATTATCATCTTTATATATTTAATGTTTCTAGAAAGAATATTCAATCACAATTAATTGCTCAAGTATGATTAATAATCTTGTCATAAAACGTGCATTAAATATGTGTACAATATTGTCCATATGATTTCTACATAGAAATTCAAACCACTAGAGTTTTTCATCTCTTTGAAGAAACTCATTTTCATTCTCTAGTCTAACTATTAAGATAAACCAAATTTTCAAAATTGATTATCTTTATGGACAACATCTTTAACATTCATAGTATGAGTAATTTACCCAATTCAATATTTGGTAATCCATCATAATGATTATCAGGTTTACTATAATTCTGTAACTCATATTTCTCAGCATATAAATCAAATATCTAAGATTTCCTTGCAGATCTATGAATGAAAATTCCATCATCATGAGGCCTATCATTTACATGTCTAACCTCATCATGATATTTACTAGTGTATTTAAGAAGATTATGTATCTTGTAATTTTATCTTTCAAGATAAAAAAAAAAAACTCTCACTTGCCTTTTGTAATATATAGACTATCTATATATACTTATCAATTAGAGCAAAACTACATTGTTCTCTTTTTGGGACATTATAAATACACATTGATAATTCCTGACTTTAGTTTGTTAATAACCTATTCATAAGTAGTTTAACAAATTCAGAATCTTCAATTTTAAAACTTAATGTGATTCATCACATTCCATAATAAAATGGTGTTTTATTAATCTTCTAGGTTGAAGTCATATTGAGTATATTCAATCCATACTCAATTTTCTAACCTTGTTACTTTTGAAGAAAGAAGTTATGGTTATCTTGAATCAAACAAATCAAATAGAGTTTGATTCTTCTAAATGAACATACCATCAACTTGTGGTATTCATTAGAATTAATATTGTAAGACAATCTAACAATATATAAGATAAACATATTCCTTTTGGCTTACCTATTTACCAACTAAGTCAACTTAATGGTATAATAGACTTTTCAAGCCAATTGCATGCTTTATAACACAAGTACTTTTTAACCAAGTCACTTCATATCCATGTCTCATCAAGAAAACATAAACTGTTATAATCCCATTATACGTTATAAATCATTGATCAACTCAATGACTTCGTGTATACGTCTTAATTAAAAAACATAACAAGTTAACGTCTTACTTTATTATAAGTCTTAAAAGACTTTATGTTTATGTCTTTACAATGAATCATAAACATGTTTAACTAAAGTAATTATGAACACAACTCTTGGTTTCAATAGTAATTTCAAGTAAATTTATTTACTTCACAATAATGTAGGACTACATTATTTATTCATTTATTTATGTCATTCCAAAAATTCATAAATATACAAATTAAAGTAGTATTAGATTACGTCATTTATTTATGTCATTCTAGTAATACATAAATATTTAATTTGAAGTAGTCTTATATCTATCATCTTGACACATATTCTAAATACTTGTCTAATTTAGAAACTGCAAATATGTCCATGCATGGTCTGACTTCACATGGAGATTTACTTTGTTGTTGCAATCTCGCCAAGTTCTGACATGACGTAAATTGCAACACCAAGTGTTTCTTGAATTAGATATGTACAAGTTATATTAGAATGTTAGTCTCTAACCTTGCAGTCAAGAGAATCCATTAAATCATATACATATATGTTGTACCTTGCACACAATATAGATTTCTCCCACTTGTGCATGGAACAACATCATGTAGCAAATAAACAACATGACATATGTTTGTTTATGTGACTAATATGATTGTGTCATTGATATTAGCATAACTAGTAGATGTAGAACCACTTCATTGTCTAATAAGGAAACGTACATGACTATCCTTGAAAACATAAGTGTCTACGAGTGGAAAGTAATTATCTTAGGACATTCTAGAGATAATCTGGGTGACTACCAAGATGACAAAGCTTGCAACTCCCACTGAATTAGAGATCATTACATTAACTCCTTATTCAGTAATAAGAACAATACTCCCACTGGATTTGACAACATTGTAAGAGTTACATTTAACCAGTGAAAGAAAATAGTGTTCTATTTACTTCCATACACTTTTGATAAAGTCCATACATAACAATTACTTATGTACTAAAAGAGTGTATTCTACTATGTAGATAATGAACTATCCATCAATGCTATTAAGTTGAAAAATTGGGCATGCAATTTCTTTCTTAATAGAACTACTATTCCAACTATTGTAAGTAGTACTTTTAAATGGTCAAAACAAAACAACTAAATAAAATATGCTAGTTAGTCTTTTACCAATTATACAGTAATTAGTCTAGCTTCTAATTTAATAACTCACAAAATATGCAATTTTCTTAACTATTAAAATTTGCTTACGAGTTATGTATTTAGAATTTAGACAATTCTAATTGTCCTATCATACCTTTCTTCATTCATGAAAATGAATAGGATTGAATCTCACTCTTTCTTATGAAAAGAGGACTATGTTTATTCTTTTAATAAAGTTGACTCTACCAAAAACCCTTACAGGTATAGATCAATTAACCAATACAGGAATAACCTTCGTTTACGGTTTAATGTTGCATTAATACATTTAAAGAATTAGCAAAATTCAATTTTAGTATTTTTGATAATTAAACTTTTCAAGAAAATAAAATACCCAAGGTAATATTCATATAACCATAGAATTTCCTCGAAAACTAGGATCCAAATTATCGTAGTTCCATTACATCAGTTGATCTGCTAGTAACGAAAGCACATAATAGGGTAATCTGTCGAACAATAATTGGCAAACAATTTCCAATTCCTAGATCATTATGGGATTTATATTTTCCAACGCTATTGCAAATATAAATATGTTTCATCCCATCTTATGCCTTGAGTCCAGTTCTCACTTCCTACTCAACTTAAGTGTCTAACTTAAAGAACTGCAAATACGTTCACGTAAGGCCTGACTTTACATAAAGATTTACCTCTCCATCACAATCTCGCAAGTACTGTCATGACGTAAATTGCAACTTCAAGTGTCCTTTTAATTAGATGGCATATAACTTAATTTATAAAGGGTACTTTTTGATTTTATGTGGTCAAATCAAATATGTACAAAGATGTCATGCATTCATCTTGTAGCATAAATTTAATAAAAAACTTTTTATTACCAATTCATAAAGATCAAATTATCAAAGTTTTGATTGAGGTATTGGGTTCACCAATCAAGGAATTTAGCGTTAATTATCGTCCATTATACCGTACTTTTGCATAAGTGTAAACACTTAGTGTTTCGGGTAATTACCACCGAAGTGGCGCATGGAATTAAAACTAATTCGCCCTTAAGATGAGTTTGTACATTTATGGCTTACTTAGTAGCTCCAATCGAACTCACAGGGGGCAGAGGACCAGGTAAGCGCAAAAGCATAACCTTAGACATCCTTTCAGTGTGACTGTGTGCACTTCTTTATTAACCCCATTACAGTTTGTTCTAGTGGGTGAGCCGTTCAGACCATTTGTACCAAAATCATCAATCAATTAAACTATTGAAAACTTAACTCTTCAAAAAATAAATCAAATTTTACCATTGTTTAGTCCGTTATTATTTTCTAATCAAAATTACCCTTTGGTTAAAACTGTCGCACATAATAAACAAACAAGTAAATTTATAAAAAATAAACAACTAAAAACAATGCGCACATAACTAACAATTAATACGTGTAAACAAGTAGTCACATGCAACTTATTCGATAAAACCCTATTAATAATCAATGTCTAGGTTAAATTAATATATATATTAATTAGGGCTTTCACTCCAGCAATAGAAAGTGAGCCACATACATCGACGAATCGATTGCGTAAACCCTTAATTAAAATATACCAAATTGCACATAATTGATTCATTAATGTATATAATTGGAGTCTTCCCCAATTCAAGATTTATCGTAAATAAACATGTGATAAATATATCTTAACAATTAAACAATATATCAAAGCAACTATCCATGACAAACATGCATGTATCATCATGGATATATCATAACAATTATACAAATAGTCACAAGATCGCATATAAAATTCCATGTCACATAACAAATTATTCATAATTAATCACGTAACATATATATTAATTCTAGGTTTCGATAAGGTTAGCAAACAATTTTCAAACCCTAAATTTTTTTTTAATGTGTCGACAATAAAAAAATTGGGGTACGCCCCATATGATTAAAAAAAAATCGGCCCATATTAAAAATAAAGCAAACCCTAGATTAACCATATAAAACAACATACAGTTATTCGTTTTTTACGCGTTTAGTAATTAATTACTCATTAAAACCAATGACTCGTGATGCCACTGTTGGAATTATATAACATGACAAATCATAAATATAAACAATAAACATCAAGTACAAATCATAAAGTTGTTGAACCTCCTGCTCAGCCTACTAAGCGTGTTAATGATGGTTTCAAGACGGTCAATAATAAGAAGAAGGGAAAGCAAGGTGGTTCTACTATTCCAGGTCAAGGAGGGTTTACTAAACCTGTTGTGGGTAAGCAGTTTCAATATCAACCCAAAAAGACTCCTCCTGAACCTAAGAAAGTAGAAGTCACTAAGAAGAATGTTTCTGATGTGGCTAGTTCAAGTGGAACAAAGATCTCTACATCTAATCAGTTTGATGCTCTTAATATGGAATATACGGATGCTTTTGGTATTCCTTCAAATGACACCAACAAGGATGTGGATTCTGGTCGTAAAATGGAAGTTAATGAAGATAAGTCTACTAAGACAGGTACTGCATCACAAGAACCCCTTGTGAGTGATTTGAAAGAGATGGAGTCGGGTGTGTCTCCTATAACTAGTGATTCTTGTATTCCGCCCACCTCTTCTACTCATAGAGTTAACCCTTTTTCTAAAGTGGGAGATATCGTGGTGTCTGATTCTGAAGATGAGGTGGTTGCTAACCCATTTGATGAGTCTGCTAATCTATTCGGTGGTGGCCAAGAGTTTGGAGATGAGTATGATGACTATGATTACGATGACTATGCGAAGCAGGTTTCTGATCTTCCAGGGAAATTGGATGCCTTTAATGCCATGTATGGCACCAAGCTTCAAGGACCTAGGAAGTAATTTTCTTTCGTTATGTCCTATGTTATCATTAGAGTAGTGGTTTCTTTTCTTGTTTAGAAAATAGGTAGTATCTTATTATGTAAGCTTTATGCCTATGTAACGGGCTGAGATATGGGATTTCACTCATATCCATTGTACTTAAACGTTTTTTGGTTAATATATTTACCAGGGTGCAGGATTACTCCCCTTTACCCAAAAAAAACATCAAGTACACATGCGGAAGCATATAGGAAAGATTAACGAATAATTAATTAACATAAACAAGAATATGCGCACCTTTCTTGATTTTAGCCGAACAAGAATCAAATCCACAAAACTAGTAATTGGATGAACCCTAATTATGGTTTATAGGATTATGTCAGTTACCCCTTACCGTTTTGTAATTCAATCCAAGAATACTAACAATAATGTGTTAGTACCACTTTCTTGTACACACGTACAATACCGAATTAAAGCAATGCTAGTTTTAATTAAACAAAATAACTTTGAGTTTGGAAAAGCTATGTGTCGACTCCCAAGAGTGTTAGTTGACCGAATTATGCAAAACACACACAAAACAATTTTAGGTTTAGCTTAATGAGTACAAGAAACAAATTACAAACACCCTTGGTTTTGTATTTATACCCAAACTAACTTGGTGAACAAGTTTGAGTTGTAGTTGGGTTGGGTTTGGTCTCCCTTGGCCGATCGGTTAGTAATCCCACAAGGGGATTCCGGAACCTTCCCAATATTTACAACTTAGTCCTTTTCCAATTACATTTAACGACTGTTAGTCTATTACAACTAATTACTTAACGTCCGTTATATTATTTCGTTTAATTAATAAATAAATATAATATCTATATTTAATTATTAACTTTAATTCTCATACGCAAAGTGTGCAATCCCGTGGTCTCGAGTTCGATCCTAACACACGTCTATTAATTTATTGTCCATTAAACCAACAGGAGCATCGTAAAGATCAGATTGCTCAACTTCGAGGACTAAGCTTGTAGTCTCCTGACTTGTTTGTGGAATCCAAGGATGAGTTGTGAATTTCCTAAAGCTGTCTAGCTCCATTGCCACTTCTTTCATTGTAGGTCTATCTTGGCTTTGTAAACTAAGGCATCTCTTCACGAGATCAGCTAGTGTATGTAACTTATCGAGAGTTCCTTCACGTTAGAGTCGAGGTTCAACAATTTCGAATAAGCGATCTTGTTTAACTGAATTAACAAAATATGTTGCTAAATTTTTTTCTTCATTGATTCTATCAGCACCAATAGGTTTTTTCCCCGGTTATGAGTTCTGCAAGGACCACTCCAAAGCTATATACGTCACTTTTCTCTGTTAACTGGCTTGTGTGATAGTATTGTGGATCCAAATACCCTAGTGTACCTTGAATAAGAGTAGTTACTTGCTCGTGATCTAATGGGACTAACCTTGATGCGCCAAAATCTGAAATTTAGCGGTGTAGTTATCATCTAATAGTATGTTGGTCGACTTGACATCTCTATGTATGATTGGCATAATAGTTTGTGAATGAAGATATGCAAGTGCACCAGCAGCTTCAGAAGCTATTCTCAACCGGTTCTCCCATGATAACCAACTCATTCCACCCAATCTATGATGAATGTGATGGTAAAGAGTGTTATTTGAGATGAATTCATATACAAGTACAGGGACTTCATCTTCCAAGCAGCAGCCCAAAAGTATAACCACATTTCGATGGACAACCTACGTAAGGATCAAAACTTCGTTGATGAACTGCTCTGCTTGGCTCCCACATTTTGACTTCTTTATTGCAACTACACGTTTATCAGACAAAACTCCCTTGTACACTACACCATAGGCACCTTGTCCAATAATTTTCTCTTGAGAATAATTGTCAGTGGCTTTATGAAGTTCTCTCGTGCTAAACAGCGTCATTTCTTTGTGCGACCCTTGTGAATCAATCTTTTGTTTCAGCAAGACCCCCCGTTTTGCTCAAAAAACTTTTCCCTGAGCCTTGTTACCTTCCTCTTTCTTATACCAATGCAAATCCCAATAATCCCACAAAATATTGCTAGTAAGCTGATCACGATTGCTACATAAGAAATTAATATGAAACACACACTACTACAAAAACACCTTTTAGACCAGTTAGAAAGGGCTTTTAGACCGGTGCTCCAACCGGTCTAAAAGGGGGGAGGTCTAAAAGCTTTTTCACTTATAGACCGGTGCTACAACCGGTCTAAAAGATGGTTATATAGACTGGTGCTTTTTATCTTATAGACCGGTGCTACAACCGGTCTAAAAGATTATTATATAGACAGGTGATTATCATTCTAACCGGTCTTTAAGTGAATTTTTTTTCTAAAAAAAATGGCAATCCAAACAGCCCCTTTCAGATGTAGTTTCGATAAGAATCACAAACAGCCTCTTTTATTAGCACTTTCATTAAGAAATCACAAACAACCCTTATCATTATATAAAAGCTATTTGGATTGCATATTGAAAATGCTTATAGATGGGGCTAGTTTAAAATTGCTTACTGAAACTGCTTCTAATAGGCCTGTTTGGGATTGCTTATTAAATACATTCTGCTCGACATTCATCATCAGTCGTTAGATGGCGATCATATATTTTAAATGACAATCATATACCCAATAATAGACTATAACATTCTTTTCATATGCACATGATCACTTAGATGACGATCTCACAAACATGGCATTACATCCATAGTAAGAAACAATCAATCTTTCCGTTTACAAAATACAATTGCTGTCAGCCATTGTTTGAACAACCAGACTCAAATACCCTTAGATTGTTTGAAAATAAAAATCAATACAGATTGTAAATACCTCTTCCACTACAAAGTAAATCCATTCCGCGTGCTACTAGCTAGCTCCCATCAACTCCATATATAGTTTTGACTGCATAAAACTAAACATTCTCTTCATCATTCAGCATCAAGGGAAGAGTAGGGGATGACGAGATATTAATTAGCAATATATCATATATTCAGTAATTTGACCTCAACGTGAAACTACAACGTGAAACATTCTCTTCATCTTTCGCCCAGCAAAGTACTTGATCAACTGAAGCACATAACATAAATATTACTGGCCAGTTAATCTGTGTGTATCAACAATGCTAACAAGCGGCATTGTTACACTCGTAGCTTAGACAATTATGATAACTAGTTAACAAGAGTATCAGACTATGAATCCAAAACCAGTGTTCTCAATATCATCTTGTTGCATATTGATAACTAATTACGTACTTCTCATGGTTAATATTCCAAGTGATGTGCTTGATTTTTAAATTTATGATTCCCGAGACGACTTTTATTGGTGTCGAATCTAGGGTATCAATTCCCGAGACGACAGTTAAAAAAAAAAAAAAAAAAAAAAAAAGTCTTTCCGCTGCCTCTCCTTCAACCTCTACTGCCTCCTCACCTGCTCACCTTCATCAGACTCTTTCCTCACCTCCATATTCTCTATCTTCAAAAAAAATAATAATAATAAAAAAAAAAAAAAAAAAAATGGATCTTTATGTTTTTCTATGGAAAAACATGCCCCGTTTGTTTGGAAGGTTATTTGGGGGTTGAAGTTTTAAAACCAACTTTCGTTTTAGGTTATATTGTTTGTTTGTTTTTCTTTTCTAGTTTTACTACTCCAGTCCGAGCTTTCGCGATTTCGCCGCTCGGACTGCGGGGGAGTGTTAGCCTATATTATGTAACGGGCCCAAGCCCGAGTCTAGAATATTCCATCTTGTGCTATTTATAGAAATGATGTAATTGTAATCAATCAATAAAATCAAATCAATTCAATCTTATCATCTTACATCTATGGCATGCTATATGATAAGCAAATACATACAAACTCATCCTACAAGTCTTATACTTGATTTTAGAATCTCGATCTCAATTGTTCCACATATAATCGAATTCTCCAAAATCATCAAGTGTTGTTGGTCCTAAATGCACTTCATTATTTTATATTATCCTTAATTGATCCTTGCATTAATTGAAGGTCGGTTATAACTGGGTTTTCAATTTATCCAATTATTGATCAATCATTACACCGATCTTGGACATCCTCTATTAATCATGTAAGTTTTGTGTGCTTTCCTGCTTATAAACCCTAGTTCCTAAACTAGGGTTTTATTCGTTTTGATTAAAGAACTTGGCTTTTTTCTTCTTGTTTGTTGTGTACGATTAAGTGGTGTAGGGTTTTAAGGTTTATGTGATGTCGAATTTGGGAGAGATGAATAACAGTTTGCCGCGTCCTGTGGTTAGTGATAGTGTGGGGAATATTGATTTTGAGGAACTCAATGCACGCATGAATCGTTTGACTACTGGTAATGCTTCTGTGACTGATGGTGCTATTGTTGGTGAGCTTATTACTCTTGAATCAGAATCAATCCCTTCTAGTGTTAATATTTTACCTGATATTGGTGATACACTTAATGCTACTCTCAAAAGTGATGTTACTCCTTCCCAATCGGTTAATGTGGTTACTGGACCTGTTAAGGATGATGGTGTAAGCTTATTTCCACCACTTTGTGAGATTAATGCTTCTTCTAAGCAAGTGAAGCCGGTTTCCCTTGCTACTCCTATGGGTGTCGAATCTCATGGTAACGTGAATGTTAATGCTAATAATACTTCGTGTGTGGCTGAAACAATAGTGAATTTGGCTTCTCCTGGAAACACTGATGATGAATCCATTAATCACTTTAATTCTTCTCTTGAGAAAACTAGTCATCCTTGTGGTACTGCTCAGGTAGTCTTGGATGCTTGTCAGAGTTTTGAGGAAGCAATGCATGGTGTTGAGTCTGCTCGGAATGATTCTCCTACAAACACTCAAAGTGTTCTGAAACTGTCTACTACAAATGTATCTAATGTGAAGCCGGTTTCTTATGCGGGTGCTACTTCTAGTGAGCCACCGAAGCACAAGTCTAACTTTCGTAGGCTGGAGTGTATCAATAAAAATGATAATGTAGACCTTTCCGTTCCTATGAACGTGGTGGAAGAGGTAAATTCTAGATTTGAGAATACTTTATATGGGTACTTTCTTGGTAAACGCATTACTTTCCCGGTTGTTGATTATTATGTACGTAATAAGTGGGCTAAGTATGGCATTCAAAAAGTCATGATGAATGCAAAGGGTTTCTTCTTCTTTAAGTTTAATTCGAAGAAAGGTGTTGATGGTGTGCTTGAAAATGGCCCGTGGATGATTAGAAATGTGCCTATTATTCTTAAACATTGGACCCTAAACACCAACCTACTTAAAGAGGATTTGACTAATATTCCGGTATGGGTTAAATTCCACGATGTGCCCCTTTCTATGTTTTCTGATGATGGTCTCAGCCTCCTTGCCACACTGATTGGTACGCCAAAAATATTAGATTCTTACACTAGTCAAATGTGCTTGGAATCATGGGGTCGAAGTAGTTTTGCTAGGTGCTTGATTGATGTTAAGGCGGATCAGGCTCTTAGGGAGAGCATCACTGTTGAGATACCTTTACTTGATGGGACAGGTTTTAATATTGAAAAGATTCGGGTTGAATACGAATGGAAACCGCCTCGGTGTGATACGTGTAAGCGTTTTGGTCATATGCTACTTGAATGTCCTAAATCTAGTCCACCTCCTACTCAGCCTAAACAGAGTGTTAATGATGGTTTTCAAAATGTCAATAACAAGAATAAGGGTAGGAATGGTGGTCAAAGTGTTCCAGGTAAGGGAGGTTTTACTAAACCTAGTGTGGGTCCTAAGTTTCGGTATCAACCTAAAGCGCCTCCTCCTAAACACATGAAGGTAGATAATACGAAGAAGAAAGCCACTGAAGTGGCCGGTACGAGTGGGATTGCTACATCTAATCCTTTTGATGCTCTAAATACGATTGATTCTGGTGAATGTGGCAATCCTACTGATGTAGTGGACTCTGGTAATACAATGGAAGTAAAGGAGGTTGGGTCAATTAAGACAGGTAATGTATCACAAGTTCTAAATGTGAGTGATTTAATGAAAGATAACGAAGTTGGTCCTACCCCTATTGTTGAGAAAATTGGGGAGTTTGAAAAGCTTCTTATGGATGGGAAAGCTACTCTTGTTGATGATAATGGTATTCCTATTAAAAAGGTTGCTTATAAGTCTTTTACTAAGAGGGTTAACCCATTCACTAAGGTGGGTGAGATTGTGGATTCTGATAGTGATGAAGATGTGGTTGAGAACACCTTTGATCAGTCGAGTAATCTATTTGGTGGTGGTCATGATCGTGAAGAGGCTTATGATGACTATGACTATGATAACTATGCGGATCAGGTTTACAATCTCCCAGATAATCGGGATGCTTATTATGACACGTATGGTATCAAGCTTCAAGGCCTTGGTAGGAAGTAATTTTATCTCCATAGGAGTATAATGTTATTTTTGAGTAGTGGTTTATTTTCTTATATAGAGAATAGGAAGTATCTTGTTATGTAAGCTTTTAGCCTATGTAACGGGCTGAGATATGGGATTCACCCATATCCTTTGTACTTAAACATTTTTTGGAGTAATATATTTACCGGGTCTTTGACCTTTTACCCAAAAAAGACAATGAAAATAAATATATGACATTAATTAAACTGTAACAAAGACATCATTACGAGCTTATACCACAGACTTGTCCATCTAAATGAAAGAGTACAAAGTATAACCACATACCTTATCACCAAGTGGCTCTAATCGCAAGGTCTCTTCACTTGGTTTTTTGTTGGCATCATCTTTTGTAGGATCATCCAATATCTGCAAAAACAGTAATTACCAGTCAAATTACTGAATTTACAAAAATTAAAGCTCTATAACTAGTGTGAACACAATTTCCTAAGTCTCATTATCCTAACAAGTGCAGACAAAAAATACTCCATATAGTTCAGACTGACTTCTTCACCTCATACTGAAAAGGATGACACGTAACCTCATCTTTGGCCTTGTTACACGCCAACATCTGAGGAAAGAATTTCAAGGTCACCTTCCTCATCTCCGCCTCCCTCAACAATGGCTAAGAAATATTCAGTTCTCACTAGGTCACCAGCATTGACCACTTTCGTTTCATTACTACCTGCTGGACGGGTGAGCACGAGGAATACCGGCTGTAATTTTCACGGTTGGCTGGTAGCAGAATGACGTCACAGTATGTTAAGTATACAAACTTATTAACGCAACAATCCAATTTTGAAATTGAAGATCTATCAAGAAAATGATAAGTAACTGGTGTACCATCAAGAAAATTTTCAACATACCTTCATTGATACCACTGGCTGACAGAATGCACAGACCTCTTGAGCTATTCTGGGAGAACCAAACAAGTTTCCCCAATATATCCTATATACAGAAAACTAAGAATTTGAATAAAACATTTCAATATTGAGTCAGATTAAGCACTAAGATCAATAAGACAAACAACAAATAGACTTCGTAGAATCATCAATTGTACCTAAAATACCACTTTACACATTCACAACCATCAAATGTTTACTCTAAAATCAAACAAAAACATTCAATAAAGATCAACAACTCAACTTAATGAATATCACTGCTTGATAGAACAAAAATATAAAAAAAAAACTCACAAAATCAGGTGTTTGCTACGGAAGCGTTGGCAGGTGACTGTGGTGGTTAAGGTTGTGGGACGGATCTAATGGTGGTGGTCAGGTGCAGAGGCGCTGGTGGTGGTGTAGGTGACGGCGGCTGGTGCTATGGTAGCTAGTTAGGGTTTGGTAGTACTGTAGATGGAGAGAAAGAATCGTGACTATTAATTTTCTTTTAGGCGGGTCAATTGAAAATTTTGAAGAGAATGTAAATTAAATCCCACCAAAAACTTTATAGAACCGTGTATTTTGGTAATGAGATCTTGACAAATATCACCGGTCTAAAAAAGTAGTCTTTTAGACCTGTTGCTTTGATTGTAACCGGCTTAAATGTATTTTTTGTATTTAGACGTGTTGTTTTAATTGTAACCGGTCTAAATACTTTTTAGACGTGTGCCTTTCACAGAAGGTCTTTATAAGGAGGTCTCAAAGCTCTTTTTTGTAGTAGTGACACTTCAGTTAATAGTCATTGTGCGGATAAGTTTTAAGTAAAGAAAACATGGTTTTTGAAATCCAAAAACTTGTTGAATCAATGGGATTTAAAGGCTATACTTATGGACATACACATATTCATATTTGCTTGAAAGAGCTACTGTACCTATAATGAATATTTTCCATCTTGCATCTTTAGGAGCAACAGGTTGGCAACCATTTTGTGTTTTTGCATCGCCAGTAGTACCTCCTAAACAAGTACAATTGTAACTCCCTGGAGTATTAATGCAATCACCGTAACAAGGGTATGTTCTTGGATCCTCGCACTCGTTAATGTCTGAAAGAAAAGGAAAATTAAAATGGAAAAAAAATGCAACTTTGTACAGGAAAAGGTATGGACATGCACTGTATGTACAATCCGAGTAAAGTAGAAAAGTCTAGACTAGTTAATACTTGGATCTACTATTTTATATACGAGTAAAAAATGAACTAAGTCAGTCAACTTTACTTCTTTTCATTACATCAAATGCCAAGTTAACAATATTACCAGTAAATCATTTGTAGTTAAAAAAAATTTATTCATAGAATGGTTAGTCACATGCTCCTACATGTAGCTATAAATCTAAGCAATGTGATAATATTTTCCTTTCAATAGTATCACTAAAACAAAACAATTTACCCAAAGCAATTAGATCATAACAAATTCATTAAAGTAGCCAAAAAAAACAGAATTTAATTTCCTACTGAAGCAATTAAAAGGGGAAAAAAGGACATTTAGTGAGATTTAACTTAAGCAGGTTGGCAAGAAAGGGAAGATGTTGTGTGTTTTGATATATCTAAGGTTATTTTAAAGAAGTCTTTTGAAATTAATAAGCCACAAACCCTAAACAATCTTCTCTCTGGCGACTTGCGAATTGCGCTGACCATTCTATTCCTAAATCGATTCTTTAATTCAGGTCACTTGAATTTTTTAATCGATTGTTAGGAATCTTTTTGGAAGCAATTCGTTTTTTAATACTATATTGACAAAGGGTACGCCACTAAAAGAATCTAACCTTCATATCTGATTTCTTTAATCATTGATTCTTATCTTTGGCTCTAACCTACTATGGTTGTTTAATAATACTTGTGATCGAGGTCGGTGCATTAATTTTAATTATAAAGTTGGAGCGATCTTTATGATGGGTTAGTTGATTTTTTCTTTATGCTTATTAAACCCTAACTGTCAAGTTGGGGTTTTTTCTTTAGTTATTGTACGAGCATTTGCTAGTTTGCATGCTTCTGCTGGATTTTTCTTTAGTTATTGCTACTGGGTTTTGATTGGTACTGTCAAGGTTGTGGGTTTTAAAAGAGATGGAGAAGGGTTTTTTAAACGTTAGTAGTGCATCTAAGTCGGCTATTAAGAATGAATCTGATGTAAAGATGACTAGTTTGGCCGATCAAACTAGTGGTTCGCAAACTATTGATGCACCATCTAACTTGGCCGATCAAGTTGGGTTGCAAAAGGATGATGAACTTGATGCACGGTTGAATACTGGCAATGATGATGGGAGTACTGGTCAGAACGTGAGTCTTGTTGATCATATAGAATGTGATGGGGCTAATAACGTTAATAAGGTTAAGGATAAGGTTGTTTTGGATGATTTGGAGCAAAGCCATGATACACCTGCTTCTGATTCGGCCTCTAATGTTTCAAAACAGCCTAATGTGGAGCAATTGATTGCTAATGCGCATCAGAAATTTGATGAAGCAATGAATAAAATTGACAGTGATATTGCTAAGATGGCTTCATCTTCTGATGTGAACAATTCGAGTGGTATTGGGCTTCAATCTAAGTCGAATGGTACTAAAGTTTATTCAGCAAATACTCCTCCGTCGAGTTTTGATGTGGCTATGCAATCCCAGATGTATGGTACTAATCATAGTGTTACTTCTGATCCTAATGCACCCAAGGTTGTTACTACTAGTGGTAATGGGATTAAGTCGGCTTCTTACGCGGGTGTTGCTTCTAATGAATCCCAGAAACACGTCTCTAATTTTCGGAGGTTAGAATGCAGCAAAAAGAAGGATGATGTTGACCTTTCAGTCCCAATGAAAGTGGTGGAAGAGGTGAACATGAGGTTTGAGAATACTCTCTATGGATACTTCCTTGGTCAACGCCTTGCTTTTCCTGTTGTTGACTATTATGTTCGTAATACGTGGCTAAGTATGGTTTACAAAAGGTTATGATGAACGCTAAGGGATTCTTCTTCTTCAAGTTTAATTCGAAAAAAGGCGTTGATGATGTTCTTGATAATGGTCCTTGGTTGATTCGTAATGTTCCTATTATTCTTAAACCATGGACATTGAACACCAACTTGCTTAAAGAGGATTTGACTAACATTCCGGTGTGGGTTAAATTCCATGAGGTCCCTTTAGCTATGTTCTCTGATGACGGGCTCAGTCTTCTTGCTACATTGATTGGTACGCCCAAAAGGCCGGTTAGATGCTTTTACTAGTCAAATGTGCAAAGAATCTTGGGGCCGTAGTAGTTTTGCTAGGTGTATCATTGATGTGAAGTCGGATGAGGTTCTTAGGGACAGCCTCACTGTCGAGATTCCTTTACTTGATGGTACCGGTTTGACTATTGAGAAGATCCGTGTTGAATATGAATGGAAACCGCCTAGATGTGAGAAATGTCGGGTATTTGGACATACTTTGGTGGATTGTCCTAAGGTTGTGATTCCGACTGCTCAACCTCAGAAGAACGTAAGTGATGGTTTTCAGACTGTTAACAATAAGAAGAAGGAAAAGCAAGTTGGGCCGAATCCGGGTCGAGGAGGTTCTACTAAATCTGTGGTGGGCAAGCATTTTGAATATCGGCCCAAAAAGCCTCCTCCTTAACCCAAGAAAGTAAATGTCGGTAAGAAGATGGCTTCTGATGTGGCTAGTACGAGTGGAACCAGGATCACTACGTCTAATCAGTTTGATGCTCTTAATATGGACGATACAGATGTGGATACTGGTCGTACAATGGAGGTTAATGAGGATGAGTTGATTAATACTGGTTCTACATCACATGTACCGCTTGTGAGTGATTCAGTGGGAACTATGGATGTTGGTTCTACTCCCATAGTTGAAAATTTTGGTAAGCTTGAAAAACTACTTATTGATTGGAAAGCTTGTTGGGTTTTACTAATCATAACAATTATATATAAAACAAGTAAACATCATCAAAGCATGCAGCGGAAGTAATAGGAATAATACTTGTAAATTAACTAACCGAATTAAAAGTATGTGCGTACCTTTTGCGAATCAAAGCAATTAGGGTTTATGGAAAAACCCCAAATTAGGATCAAGAACAAGAAACCCTAAACCCTAATAAATTAGGGTTTGTGAATGTCGACCAACACCTATGTCGACCCACCAATGAAATCAACCACCAATATTCACAAGCTCAAGCGTGCTTGTTCTTCGTTCTTGTACACACGTACTAATAGCGATTTGATGTGAAAAGCTAGTTTCTTGATCACGAAACAAACCAAATACTTATTCTTTAGTTAAGCAAATCGAATCCCTATGAGAAGGAGAGTTCGACCGGCCACACAAAAGAAAGAGGGAGAAGGAGAGAAATTAGGTTTGCAAGTCACCAAGATTAGGTTTAGAATGAACACAATAGGATTGTATTTATAGTTAACCAATCTTGGAGGACAAGTTAATGTGTGGGTTGGGTTAGGGAACCCCAACCGATCGGCCAATCAATCCCAAAGGGATTCTAGATCCTTCCCGACTTATAATTTCATCTCTAGTCCTTTAAGTTTACATTTAACGACCGTTAGCCAAACCTCGTTAAATATTAACCACCGTTAAGTATTTATTTCGTGACTAATAATTAATAATAATAACGTTTTATATATTATAATTATTTACATCAATTCTCATACGTAATGTGTGCAATCTCGAAGTCTCGAGTTCGAATCCGGTCATACTAATATTAATAATTGTCCATAAACCTTTCAAAGCTACTCTTGTGGATGATGATGGTCAACCTATTCCGTCTACCTCTTCTACTAAGAGAGTTACCCTTTTTCTAAAGTGGGAGAGATTGAGGTATCTGATTCTGAAGATGAGGTTGTTGCTAACCCATTTGATGAGTCTGCTAATATATTTGGTGGTGGCCAAGAGTTTGAAGATGAGTATGATGACTATGCGAAACAGATTCGTGATCTTCCAGGGAATTTGGATGCCTTTAATGCCATGTATGGCACAAAGTTTCAAGGTCCTAGGAAGTAATTTTATTTCGTTGTGTCATATGTTATCATTTGAGTAGTGGTTTGTTTTCTTGTTTAGAAAATAGGAAGTATCTTGTTATGTAAGCTTTATGCCTATGTAACGGGCTGAGATATGGGATTTCACTCATATCCATTGTACTTAAACGTTTATTTGGTTAATATATTTACCAGGGTGCAGGATTACTCCCCTTTACCCAAGAAAGGGAAGATGTTCACTTTATATACACAGCAGTATCCACCTTTACATCAATCTGTAGTTAATAGGTGTATAATTGTTGTACCTTTGCAGCCAGGAGACAGATATGGATTTCCCTCGTAGCCATCATTACATACACAGCGGTATCCACCAGTTTGCCTTGTAGAGCTAACACATTTGCTATTCGTTTGGCACTTAGTGGTTGCTTTGGCTTGAGAGCTCTGTTGTAAAAATCGGCCCAGGCGGCCGATTAATCCCCGCATAATCGCTGATCGCTCACTAAGCTCCTTGATTTATCATAATCGGCGTATTTAATCGGTTTGGTCAAAGATCGCTTAAAAATCGGTCAACAAACCGATTAATCGGACAAAATCGGTCTAATCGGACAAAAGCGCTTAAAATTGGTCAACAAAATCACTTAAAAGTTAGTCAACAAACCGATTAATCGGACAAAATCGGTCAAAGGTCGTTTAAAAATGGTCAACAAACCGAGTAATATTTATGTTTGACTTTGAACTTTGAAGAATTATGTATTATGTCTATATTTGAACACTTGAAATATTTGAACTTTGATGCAATACGCTTATCCCATACATATAAAATAATATAATATCTAAAATTACATTTTTGGGCATAAAAATTCCAATCCGATTTATCCCCGATTAATTCCCGCCTAACCGATTAATCGCTAGGCCCTACCCAACCGCCTCACTAGCGCCTAGCGATTTTTACAACCTTGCTTGAGAGCAACTGAGATTTCCAATAGCCCATTCGACCACTATTGGCACTGTAGCTTCAATCCTCTCTACGAAAGAAGTACCATTTATTAAGTCAGTCGCACCATTGAATTTAAATTCGTTCTCCTCACCAACCCACTACAAGAAAAATGGATTTAGTGACCATAAGAATGTGGTCACTAATAGTAGATATTTGGTCACTAAACTGATTTAGTGACCATATAAGAGTGGTTAATTAGAATTAAAAAAAATATATCTTACGATTAGAATTAAAAAAAAAAAAAAAAAAAAAAAAGTATGTCAAAAAGATAAACCATTAAGTGTTTATTTTTAACGAGGTTTAATATGCTTTTTCCAAAAAACTGTTTTGGTTATTCTTGCTCTTTTATCACGAGTAGGAAAAAGTTCCGGTCATCGAATGTCACTTCCTTTGTAGTATTTATTTATACGTCATGAAAATTGTATCATATACACAACGCTAGCAATACATGTCGTGATCAATGCTTTTCGTCATTAACTTTTAAAAATTTAGTTACCAGCAATGTCGTAACTTTTTTATACCGAAAAATATCTTACGCGTACTTAGTGACGAAATTAGAGACCACTTTTGAGCTTGGTGACTAACTGTTTACGGATGACCAAATATTAGTGTCCATGTATTATATGGTCACTATTTTGCCTAAATAGTGACCAAATAAAAAGTCGGCACCAAATTTTGGTCACTATAGGCACTTTTTCTTGTAGTGAACAAAGGCGTATGTACAAGGAGCAAACGATCTCCTGTTGCTCACATTTCCTGAATTAGACAAGGAATTGAGCTCAGTGGTATAGGAGTTTATGTCTTGGGGTATGAATGATTGACAACAACCATTTCCAGTACACTCATCGGCGACAACCTCTTCCGGGCTTGCACAAAAGACCATGCAGCCTGTCGACATGCTCCTAGACTTTGTTGCTGAGGTCAGCCAAGCATAATCATCACAACCAATCACTGTAAACCTATTTACTTCAGAGAAGGTATATGGCCAAGACGTGCTGTAGGCGGCTGAGATATTATAATCATTGTATGTTGTACCATCTGGAGAATAGCACTTGCTAGCCACTATATTGGTAGTACGGATGGTTGAATCAGATATCAGTTTGATCCAGCCATAGTCTGTTTCTGTAAAAGCGGCCATTGGAGGGTTTACTGAAGTGTTGCAATAGATGTCGAATCCTCTGTCTATAGAACAACCTGAGTTGATGCCAACACCGAAAGGGTAGGGAATAACTAAATCCCCACATGTGCTGTTGCACCCTGGCTTTGCTAAGTTTTTTGAGTTAACGAGGGTGTGGGATTCCGCGGGGGAATTTGTATCAGAAGCTGTAAACGAAAACATTAGATATACTGTCCAAATTAGAACAAGGATTTTCATGGCTGTTATTTGGGGTTTCTAGGTGCTGTTTTAGTATATAAGCAGTTCTCAGTTAACTCTCCGGTCTCTATATATATATTTATAGGCCACAAATTAAAGCATGCTTTTGTAATATCCTAAAAAAAAAACCAAATTTACATATCTTATTCAATTTAACTTGTTGACACGTAGTCAGTTAAGATTCCTGTGATATCATATGATCATCTTGTCCTCTAGAGAAGACTCTCAATAATTGTGAGAAAAAAACACCATATATTTTTCTTATTGATCCCAAATGAATATCTATCATATGAACATTATCTTGTTTGCTTTCAAAATTTGTTTTTGGTATTTCAACTAACTGGTGGCTCTCGTTTAGTTTAAAGCAATACACAGTAGATTCTTCTAGCTACTGGACACTTTGTGATGTTATCCTCAAAAGTCTTGATCGACACTTATGTTATTCTCATTGGTCCCAAACGAATGTACCGTGAAATTCTATATGTGCCGTGTCAAATTTATTCTTTGAAGGTGATTTTTGAGTTTTCGTTCATTCCATTCATTAAAAGTTTTTCTTTTTTGACATTAAACTTCTGTGAAAGTTTTTTTTTTTTTTTTTTTTTTTTTTTTCTCCAAAATAAAGAGGAAATTAAATTAATTGTAGATTACTTTTTAGTATGAAATATCTGATAGGACTTGCAACATATGTGTGGTCATGTAGAATAGGCATATGATCGTGATTTCTATTGCAAGTTTGTCATTCCTTACTGGTGAACGAGTTACCTCAACGAATGACGTCGGATTGCACACCTTTTTAGTGAATTATCATGTAGTATGTGCAAAACGTAGAAGATACGTGTGCGTCTTAAAAAGTTTTAAGAGAGTAATAACAACAACAGGAACATGGAAGCCAACCAAGCCATATAAGAAAAGAGCGCTGCAAATTGTCCTTAATATACTAGACAAAAAGTTACAACACAGATTTAGAAAAAAAAAATATAATTAAACCAAGATTTTTACAAGATTAAAAATTAATCTACCAAAGATATAAATCTTGTACTTGGAACCTCTAATTACACATATTAGAATTGACATAATTGAACTATAATTGGTAAAATACTGTATAATACACACACGCACGAACACAAACATTGTTTGATACTAGAAACATGAGATAGGGAATTAATGGCACGTACACAAAAGGTTGGTTCATTCCTGAAGCAATGAACGAGGGTTTTCTACTTGCAACATTATTTCTGCAGTTCCTGTACTGCTGGAACCGTATTCTCCAAGAGGAACAGCATAAAGGTCACGCTTTTGACGTTCACCAATTAAGCTACTTGTTTCATCGTAGCTTTCTTGATGAATCAAAGGATGTTTGTCATGCGTCCTCAATGATTCAAGCTCCATGGACACTTCATTCATGCTAGGCCTATTCCCACCTACTAGGTGCAGGCATCTATATGCCAGATCACATGCTGCTTTTAGCTGCTCAGCACTTGCCTCCTCTACCATTTGTCGGTCAATAATCTCATGCAATCGATCTTCCTTCTTTGCCTTGACAAAATATGTTGCAAGATTTCTATCCTCAAGACATCTATCCATATTAAGTGGTCTTTGCCCTGTTATTAGTTCAGCAAGAACCACCCCAAAGCTATACACATCACTCTTATCTGTTAGTTGACCTGAATGAAAATACTCGGGATCCAAGTATCCAAAGGTCCCTTGAACTAGTGTAGTGACTTGATCATGACCCAATGGGACTAACCTTGAGGCACCAAAATCCGCTATTTTTGCAGTGTAATTGTCATCCAACAAGATGTTAGCCGACTTGACATCTCTATGTATGATGGTCATGCTAACATTTGTGTGAAGATAAGTAAGTGCATCCGCTGATTCATGTGCTATCCTTAAACGATTTACCCACGACAATCTCCCCGTCCCACTTTCTCTATTATGAATGTGATGATGAAGAGTATCATTTGGGACATACTCATAAACTAGTAATGGGACATCAGACTCCAAACAACATCCCAGAAGCTGCACCACATTTTGGTGTTTAATTTGTGTAAGAATTACCATTTCATTTATGAATTGCTCCCTTTGTCCTTGATCCAGTCTTTGGGACTTCTTGATTGCTACCACACACTTATCTGGTAGAGTTCCCCTGTAAACAATGCCATTACCTCCTTTGCCAAGAATTCTATCCTCCGCAAAATTGTCCGTCGCTTCTTTTAGCTCTTCAAATCGAAAAACTTTCATGAAACCGACACCAATATCACCTGCGGTTTTTAATTTCTCTTCCAACAACGCACCTCCATTTTGCTCGTATAATTTTTCTCGTAGCTTGGCTATCTTTCTTTTCTTGGCCATAAAGTAAAACACTGATAATCCCGTCAGTAGTGCTAGCAATCCAATCCCAATACCTGTAAGGGATTTTTTTTGAAAGGCACATATACATTACAAATACTTTACATCCTTGGGTTCAGTAGTATGTTTGAAATATATTTCATTACTAAAAGAGTGTCTTTATACATCCTTGGTTTCATAAGTGTTTTTTGTAAGAGTATACAAATGAGATTGATATGTGAATGATATTAATTGATTTGATTGATTCATATCGTGATACAACTCAAGAAGTATTTTTTGAAAACCAATTTTCTACATCTCTAAGTGATATTATATATACATTGGCAGACTTTATTTGTAAAAAGTTTTGCTGTTTTGTTATTTTAAATACCTATTTTTAGGATTCAAGGGAACTAGTAAATACCTATTGAAAGTCTGAGCACATTGAATGGTTTTGGACGACAATCATTTGGAATCTTGCCATCACCAGAATACCCTTTTTTACATTTGCATGTGTAATTCCCGGGAGTATTAATACAAGTTCCATAGCATGGAAAATCCTTCGTTCGCTTACACTCATTGATATCTACCAAAAAAGGAACACAACCTTTGATTGGCCAATCTTTAACAAAACTAAATAAATAAATAATTATGACATATCATAAAGACTTAAAGAGCTAAACACGTAATTTATAACACTAAATTTCACTACAAAGGAAATACTGATTTTGATAGACCTATTAGTGACACAACAGAAGGTGTTACTTTAACATTTTTTTATTAGAAAAAGGTGTTTAATTTAAGTATTTTGTAATTAATAAACATAAAGTTTCCTTATTTAATTATCTAAATTACTTGAGGGCACTGATTAGACAAACTCATTTAGGTAACACTTTTATTTCTTCTAGGTTGCTAGTGTTTCTTTGTCAGTGTTTGCTAGTATCTTCTATCTTTATGCTAGGCTTTCCAATATAAATTAACCGTTAAAATTATTAAAAATTATATACAACCCTAAAAATTATGTACAACCCTTGATTCGCTCGTTGTTTGCTTGAATTGCTAAAAGGTACGCTTACGATTTAATTTTAAGTTAATTAATTATGAATATTTGTTTATGTATTCCGTTGCATGCTTGATGATCTATATTTGATTATATGCTTTGTCATGATTATTAAATTCCAACAGTGGCATCACGAGCCGTTAATATTGTGTAATTAATTACCTAAACACATAAAAAAGAATCGTTGATTGATTATTGCATGTGTTACGTTTTGTTAAAAGTGTAGAAACCCTAAAATGCATGCAATTCTTTATGTGTTAATTAATGAATAATTTGTGTTAAGTCATTAATAGTAAGCGATCTTGGAAACTTGATTATATTATAATAAGTGTTTATGTGAGATCCATGATGAAAACATGCATGTTTCATCATGGATATATGAGTATATATGCGTTAATTGTTAAGTGTTTAGGTTTACATGCTAATTTTTTGATATATGTAAACTAATTAGGGTTATTAGTAATTAAATTAATATCACTTGTTAATTGACTAATAGGTTAATTAACTCTAAAATTGGGGAAGACCCCATATGTGTCGTTTTATTTTATCAACTATGTGTGTTATTGTATATTTTTAACGTGAGACTTACGTAATCAATTTATCTAAGTATGTGGTCCACTTGTACCTAGATCAAAACACAAGTAGGAGTCTTAGTTCGAAATATACATGTTAGTTGACTGAATTTAACATATTCATTGTTTTTGTTGGCTATTTTTATTATTTGCATATTTGTTTATTATAGTTTGACAAGTTATAAGCAAAGGGTAATTTTTGAATAGAAAATAAACCAAACTAAACAATAGTGAAATTGAATTATTATAAACTTCAATTTGTAGAATCTTATGTGTGATTAAGGGGTTGGCCTTACATGCCGTAATACGTTAAATGCATTATCGCGAAAAGATTAGCAAGTTCAATGTTTATAATGCGTTTTTAAGAGTTAAATCTTAAGCTTTTATTCGATTAATGTTTATTATAACAATAGTTAGTAAGGCTCATCTATTATTGAGAAACTATAAGAGAGGTATAAGGAGGTTGACATGTATTTGCACCTAAAGAAAAAGGCTTATAATAAGCTTCACGCTGACCCGCTTCTCCGCTTCTTTGTGCATTAATATGTAGTTACCTACAACTATTTTATGTATAAAACATCTTAAGGGTGAATTGACCTTAATTTCACGTGCCACTTTGTGGTAATTATCCGAATAACTTGAGTCTTTTGGCTCATGCAGTAGTACGATATAGTAGGACATAATAAAAGGTAATTATTTGGTTGGTTTACCCAATACCTCAATTAAAACTTTATTGATTTAATTTTAGTGAAACAAACTAATGAGTAAAGTTTTTTTTTTGTTAAAATCTATGCGAAGATGTATGCATGCTTCTTCGTACATATTTTGATACATACAGACATATGTGGACCACTCAGACATGTGTCAAATAAAGGTGCTAGCTACTTCTTAACTTTCACAGATGATTTCAGTCGTTGTGGTTATGTTTATTTACTTAAACATAAACATGAAGTGTTTGAAACATTTAATGTTTTCAAGATTGAAGTAGAATTGCAACTAGGGAAGAAGATTAAAACTCTTCAATCCGATAGATGTGGTGAATATATTAGCCAAGAGTTTAAAGATTACCTTAAAGAGTGTGGTATTGTCCAGCAGCTCACATTTCCATATACACCACAACAAAATGGTTTATCTATCCTTTTTCTAAAGTGGGAGAGATCTTGGTTTCTGATTCTGAAGATGAGGTGGTTGCTAACTCATTTGATGAGTCTGCTAATCTATTCGGTGGTGGCCAAGAGTTTGAAGATGAGTATGATAACTATGACTACGATGACTATGCGAATCAGGTTTATGATCTTCCAGGGAATTTGGATGCCTTTAATGCCATGTATGGCACCAAGCTTCACGGTCCTAGGAAGTAATTTTCTTTTGTTATGTCCTATGTTATCATTTGAGTAGTGGTTTGTTTTCTTGTTTAGAAAATAGGAAGTATCTTGTTATGTAAGCTTTATGCCTATGTAACGGGCTGAGATATGGGACTTCACTCATATCCATTGTACTTAAACGTTTTTTTTGTTAATATATTTACCAGGGTGCAGGATTACTCCCCTTTACAAAAAAAAAAATGGTTTATCTAAGAGAAGAAATCATACATTGCTAGATATGGTACGATCAATATTTAATATTATAACTCTTTCCTTATCCTTTTTGGATTGTGATTCGGAAACTATTGTTCGCATTTTAAATATGGTTCCAACTAAGAAGGTTGATAAGACTCCATACGAGTTATGGTATGGAAAATCTCCCAACTTGTCTTACTTAGAGGTAAGGGGTTTTGAGGCGTTTGTTAAATGTTACTCAGCAGATAAACTCCAACATAGATATGTTAAGTGTAGCTTCATAGGATACCCCAAGGAAATGATGGGTTACTATTTTTACTTCCCACCTGAAAACAAAATCATTGTGGCTAGGTTTGGAGATTTCCTTGAAAGGAATCTCATATCTCAAGAATTCAGTAGGAGAGTCTATGATCTGGAAGATGATCAAGAAGATACATCACTTTCTGAAAACACTAGCCAACTTCAAGTGGAGCATGAGAATCTTGAACATCCACCTGAAGTGAGTCCCATTTGTAGGTCTGAAAGGATTATACGTGCTCCTGAACGTATATGTCTTAATGTAGAGGTTGAGGAATATAGTTTAGGGGATTTTGGAGAACCCTCTAACTATAAAGCTGCCATGGATGATCCTAAAAAGGGATAAATGGAAAGCTGCAATGAATGGGAATATACAATCCATGAATAATAATGAAGTATGGATTGAAGTAGACCTTCCTCCTAACGCTAGAGTCGTTGGAAGTAAGTGGCTCTTCAAGAAAAAAACTGACATGGATGGCAAGGTACACGCTTATGAGGCTCATTTGGTAGCTAAAGGCTTTAATCAAATCTACATGATTGACTACGAGGAGACCTTTTCTCCTGTAGCAGACATTAGAGCTGTTAGGATTCTTATAGCCATAGCATTATACTATAATTATGAAATTTGGAAAATGGATATCAAAAACGCCTTCTTGAATGGTCGCCTTGATGAAGACATCTATATGGCGCAACCTGAGGGGTTTGTGAATCCACAATTTCCAAAGCGTGTATGCAAACTTCAAAGATCCATTTATGGATTGAAGTAGGCATCAAGGCAACGAAATAAGAGATTTGATGAGGAAATAAAGAAGTTTGGTTTCACTAAGAATCTCGATGAGCCATGTGTATACCATAAGGCTAGTAGGAGTAATGTTACTTTCCTTATCTTGAATGTCGATGACATATTGAGCATGGGAAATCACATTCCAAATTTATAAGAGGTTAAGTCCTATATTGGAAGATGTTTTTCTATGAAGGATTTTGGAGAAGCAACATACATCCTTGGAATCATGATCTACAAAGATAGATCAAAACGGTTGATTGGATTAAGCCAAAGTGCTTACATTGATAAAATCTTGAAGAGATTCGGTATGGAGAATTCCAAAAAAGGATATCTTCCAATGCAAGTAGATCATGGCTTAAGTAGCAAACTATGTGATTCAACACCTGCTGAGGTAGCACACATGCAGTAAGATGCACAAGGCCAAATGTGGTGTTTGCACAGAATATCACTAGTCAATATCAATAGAACCCAGGTGATCTTCATTGGCATGTTGTTAAAAACATTCTCAAGTACTTAAGGGCTACTCGAGATATGTTTCTAGTGTATGGTGGAAATCCAGAGGCATAGCTTGATGTTACAGGTTTCTGCGATGCGTCTTGGCGAACTGATAAAGATGATACGAAGTCTTAGACAGGATATGTATTTTTAGTCAATCGAGGAGCAGTAGACTGGAAGAGCAAGAAGTAGAGTACAATTGCGATGTCTACAAGAGAACCTGAGTACTTAGCTACTTCGGAAGCTGCGATGAAAGCTTTTTGGATTAGGAAGTTCATTTTAGAGCTTGGAGTTATGCCTTCAAATGATTTGCCTATAAATATGTATTGTGACAATTTTGTGGCAATTACATTCACCAATGAACCTGGAGTCATGAAGGGCGCCATACATTTTCCTAGACGATATCACTATGTTTGAGAACAACTCAAAATAGGTGAAATCAATCTACTCAAAGTTCACACATATGAGAATCTAGCTGATCCTTTCACGAAGGCTTTAACTAAGAAAAAGCTTACTCAACATGCTAATAGCATTGGACTTCATTTAGCTGGTAGTTTCATGTAAATTTGTGGTTATGTATTTGGATAAAGTATGTATTGAACGATTATTATTTTAATGAAATAAAGTATTAAGTTATGTTTATTTTTCATTTATAATATATTGAATCATATATTTGCATGTTTAAATATGTGAGTAACTTATGTTATTCTAAATAGTCCGTTGCCAATCAATGACATGTGAATATCATTGAATTAAAACAAATCTGAGTTTTGGTTAGAATATACTTATGTGTATTGATGGGTAGTCATGCCAAATTCACTTAATATTCAATGTATTGAATATAGGACTGATCCCAACTACATGATTGTACTTTATGGATCTTTGTCATCAAATAAATCATGAATAGTTATCCTCAGACCTGAGATACCAGGAAACTGTTATGGGTGTAGCCCCTTTCTGTAAAATAGTTTGACACTATCCGTAACTGGTAGTAATAAGGGTTGTTTTCAGAAGTGTTATGAAATTCATGGGTTTTGCTCGTAGTTAAGAAAGAATTTGTTCATTCGATTTAGTTTTGAAGTATAATACTGGGCCCCTCGTAGGGTTGACAAGATGTTTGTATGGCCATACTCAAGATCTATCTAGAATACGTTTAGATGATTTTGTGATCTTATTCAATCAAATATAACGAGAAACAAAATAGTTAAATAATGAAATGACTAAGATCCATATCCATATTTAACGTGGTATTAGTAACAAAAGGATAAGTATAATGATGAATCATTAAAATATTTTCCAGGAGGACACACTCAGGGTCGTTGTGGGGGCATTGGCGTGTTTGCTAGATGCTAACCAATATCATTACCTATAATAAGATATCTCCAAATGGGAACTGTTAGTTTGTGGATATATTTAATATACGTATGACCGGATTCGAACACGAAACTATCGGATTGCACACTTTGCATATGAGAATCGATGTTTAATAATTAGAGTATAATAGTTATATTTAATTATTAAATCACAATAACGACTAACGGGTGTTAGTACTTAATGGGTTTTAGTTTAACGGTCATTAAGTATCAAATACAAGGACTAGAGATGAAAATAGGAGAAGAAGGATCCGGAATCCCTTTGGGATAGCTATGGCTGATCGGCTATGGGTTGGGGAGACCCAATCCCACCCTAACTTGGACTCTAATTAATAAAGTATAAATACAAAGGCTTGTATTCATTCTTAATTAATCTTGGTTCACATTAGCTAACCCTAACTTCTCTTCTTCTCCCCTCCTTGTGCATAGCCGATAGTACCACCCTAAACCTTAGGGATTCGATTTCATTAGTTAAAAAAAAGTGTTTAGTTTTTTTACCTAGCTTTCGCATCGAATCGCTACTAATACGTGTGTACAAGAACATAGGATAAATTCCACTTGAATTCGTGAATTGCCCTAATCGACTTTCATATAAGTCGATCCATACAAAACCCAAATTAGGGTTTGAAACTTGATTTGATCGTTGTTTGTTTGGATTGCTAAATGGTACGTTTACGATTTAATTTGAGGTTAATTAATTATGAATATTTTTTTAAATCTTCCATTGTGTGCTTGATGATATATATTTGATTATATGTTTGTGATGATTATTAAATTCCAACAGCCACACATTATAGAGCCTTTACGATTATTATGCATGTTACATACAAATTTACATGTTATGCACTATTTTGATATGTCATGACAATGATTATTTTATGATTCAAAATACAACTTGGATATACTTTAAAACATGAACAAGGTTATATCATAAATAATTTACTATTATGATGTGGATTATACCTTGGCAGCCAGGAGACAGATATGGATTACCTTCATAGCCATCTTTACATACACAGCGGTATCCACCACTTCGCCTTGGAGAGTTAACACATGTGCTATTCGATTGGCAGGCATAACCATTGGTTGCTTGGGCTTGAGAGCAACTAAGATTACCAATAGCCCATTCAAGCACTAGTGGCACCGTAGCTTCAGTCCTTTTTTTGAAGGAAAGATCATAAAAATCACTCACCCCATTGAAATTAAACACATTGTCCTCTCCAACAAAGGCATATGCACATGGATCAAACAGGCTAATATTGCTCTCATTGTGTGAATCCGGCAAGGGATGGACCTGAGCACTATAACTGTTTATGTCATGGGGTATGGGTGATTGACAACAACCATTTCCGGTACACTCGCCACCAACAACCTCCTCCGGTGTTGAGCAGAAGACCATACAACCAATAGACACGTTCCTTGACTTTGCAAATGCGGTCAGCCAAGCAAAATTATAGCAACCGATGAGTGTAAACTTATTTACATTCGATAAGGTGTAAGGACTAGGAACATAATCATAGAAGATATGAAATGAACCTGAATCTGTGCCATCTGGAGAATAGCAACTGCTCGCCACTATATTGGATGTCCGGATGGTGGAATCCGATATATTTTTTATTGAGACGTAATTATCTTTAGTAAAAGATGCCTTAGGAGGGATTACGGAAGTGTTGCACTCGATGCGAAATATCTCATCAATATAACACTCTGAGTTGTCTCCCATGCCGAAAGGGTAGGGAACAATTAAGTCCCCACATCGGCGGTCGCAGCCTGCAGGCTTCGAAAGGTTGATAGAGTTGATGAGGGTGTGGGATTCAGTGGTGGAATTTGTATCAGAAGTTGTAAACGACAACATTAGAAATACGGCCCAAGTTAGAACAACGAATTTCATGGCTGTTATTTGGGGTTTCTAGGAGCTATAGTGTTTTGAGTTCTCAATCTAACTTCATATATATAGGCCATGACAAAACTCAGGACTGGTGGCCATGAAACATTGTAATATTTTCGAAGAAAGAAATATTCTTATATAATAATAACTTTTTCACTTTATAATCTTGGCATGTGATCAATTTTATATTTTATTTTTAGAAGAGTAAATTACATTGTTCGTCCTTATGGTTTGCGTTCACTGCAACCTATTGTCCTTTGACAAAAAAAAATGCACCGTCCGTTTTTAAGTGACAAATATTTTCGTTCGTTTGTCCTTCCCTCTAACGGACCACAATAACGCTCGTTACCCGGCTAAACTTGATAGAATACTCATGTGATTAAAAATTGGTCTTCGATGTGTTCTAGCTATTTTGTACTTGCTGAGCAAACTTGTGTACGGTTTGCTGACATTGGGTCTGATCAAGTGATCTACTTTGAACAAAGACTTTGTGCTCTTGATCTCTAGTGACTAGTTATAAAGCGTAAATTAACGTAACCGGTTTATAGTGTACGAGTAGATGAGATAATATAAACGTACTTCTTTATCACTGTTTCGAATATGAATAATGTTTAAACAAAATCCGAAAATAAAACCTTCATTCCAAAGTAAAACAAGCATTATGTTCTAAACGTCAAAAGGTTAGGGTGGTGGCATTCATGCCTCACCATACCTCACCACCCACCAATAATATCATTCCACCTAATCTCATACATCACTCATACCTCACCATAGTTTTTTAGTGGCAACCATGATTCCATACATCACTCAATTTTATTTTAATATTTCATTAATATTTGTGCTTCACCATGGTATGCCAATTCGGCAGTGTATACCATCATCCATGCCAAGCCGGACCATACCTCACTAGAGGCAATGGTGTTGCCGCAAGGTATGGCTCACCGAGCCATACCTAGCACCATTGCCACCACCCTTATAAACGTTCCAAAAAGCTCAACACAACTAATATAAAACCTATTTAATGGGTCATTTCTTTTTCAGAATTACATACATATATTTTGATGATATATTTTATTAAAAAAAATTAATAAAGTTATCTTATTTATTACACTACTAGTATTAACTACTTTTTGAACAAGGCATGTTTTTGACTTTTGAGATACAAGTAGTAGTAACACACATTGAATTTACGGCCAAACTTATGGACATGCGGACATTGATTACATTGTACAATTTGTTAATGTATGGGCAGTTACACACATTGAATTTACGGCCATGCTTATGGACATACGGACATTGATTGCATTGTACAATTTGTTAATGTTTGGGCGGGAATGTGAGAAATTTTGAAATAAACATGAGAAATTAATAATTATAGTCGTGTCAATTAAGAGTTTTTATACGTAGAAATATGATTCTGTTGATTCAATACAAACGTACGATTTACAATATCCATTTTAGTGAAATGGGTAACTCTGGTTTGGTTGACCCAAATTTTTGTTCAAGTTTTGGAACTTTATCTATTAGCACTCACTTATTAAGCAAGGTATGATAACTGAGATTTCTTACTTGTTATCAATTAATCTAATATCAATGTATCATGAACATGAGAGATAATCCTTCCTTTTGACTACTAGAAAAGACCGCAACCACATTAGTGACATTATATACAGTGACCGAAAGGCTATATCACTTGAAGTGAGCCTTCCAAACAACTTAGTTTTGCTATGTATTATCCTTTAGAGAATATGACACACTTCAGGTCTGAAATGTTTTGGTTTTTTGCTTTTTTATACCTAAAATCAAAGAAAAGTTTTAATGGTAGAATCATGGTTTCATAGAAATTGACATATATATTTTTCTATCAAGTGGGAGGTTTTTATTGTAAGACTCACCGAGTTAGGTTTTACTTTTGTGCTGAAATAACTATAATTAACATCGATGTACTTCTAGTCAGGTGTGCATATTGTAAGACTCACCGAGTCAGATTTATTATATCTTTTTGTTTAGTTTCTAATCAAATTGGGGTCTGATTGTTTCCAGGCTATGGTAATCTGTGGAATTTGGCTCGTGAAAATAATGAAGACATAATCCCTGTATTTGTTACTCACGGTGCATATCCGACAATAGTTGAAGACCCTGTAGCTTACTGTGAGGGCAAGTTTGAATGGAGTCACAAAAGTGGGCATAAAGAACATTGCGAGATGTCACAAAACAAAGTAGAAATATCATTAGTTTAATATCAAGCAATGTTATGTTTTTTTGTTTAATGATTTATTTTGATATTCAAATATAGGCAATGCTTATTTAGATTACCTTATTTCGTTGAAACGATCATTCAACTTTCGTTAGGTATCCATTTATGTAATCATTTTTGTTATAAGTTAGGATCAACTGAGAAGAATAACTAAAATAAGAAGTAACTACAACCACATTTTAGATGCATATAAAAATAGATGAATCTTCATTCTAATTTTCCTACCTCATTTGAAATGAATGTCTAGAATTATCTCTCACAATTTTTATTTTAATTATTTTTCTCATTGAATCCATACCCATTATAATATTTTATTTATTTTTGTTTTTTCTCACACAACAGATCAGCTGTACAAATGTTTCTATATAAGTATATGTTTTACGCTAGGTTAATGTATATATGTACAAGTTATTAGCTAACTAAAATAAGTTCGTAAAACTAGCTTGTTTATCAGACGGGTTTTATATCTAGTTGCTATATATAAAAATGGCATTTCAATTTGTTATATTTTAAACGCAATTTGAAATCTTTAATTAACCATAACAAATTTATATAAACTTGTTAAGAAAGTTTAAATCAATTCTAAAAATAAATTGATACAGATTTATAGAAACGAAATCAAAATCTGTAGAAAAAATAATGACGCACAATCTCAAATTTTTGAAGTTGCATACGTGTTCGCAAGTCGCGCGGGCTCGCATGAGATTACAAGCTTGGAACCTATTTTTTCTCAGAATAACCGGTTTCAAGGAGAACGATAAAACAAATGCATATTACATATAATTACATTAAAAATTGTCTAAAATTTGCAAAAGGTCAATTTTGAGAAACATTTTTCCGGCTTGTATAACTCGTAAGTACCTATTTCTTTTTCTTACTTTTTCGGGTAACCATGGTTTGAGACCTTTTAGCTGACTAATTCACGAGGTTTGAACCCATCGTTATATAGACTCAAACCATATAAAACCCTCCCTTTTCAGAAGGTTGTGTGGCCAATTCAATGTTATTTGCATCTAGCAGGGATTGAACTTGAGACCTCACACATTTTAAAATGATAGTCACAAGCCCTTTTACCTCTAGGCCAGCCTTGAATGGTTTGTAAGTACCAATTTTCACGATAAAATAAACGTATATAGAAAGGACGATATTTAAATTTACAGAAATGTTAAAGTAATGTAGAACATAATTAAATATAATATGAATTACAATCATATAGATATATGCCCTATTAAGAAAATTCAATATTAATTTTATCTTCAACATCGCTATTTACTCTATGATTTTAAATGTTTCGCACGCAAATTGTGACATTGAGCTTCCATGCATATATATATATATATATATATATATATATATATATATATATATATGAATATATATATATATATTTTGGGTAAAGGGTAGTAATCCTGCACCCTGGTAAATGTATTAACCAAAGAAACGTTTAAGTACAATGGATATGAGTGAAATCCCATATCTCAGCCCGTTACATAGGCATAAAGCTTACATAACAAGATACTTCCTATTCTCTAAACAAGAAAACAAACCACTACTCAAATGATAACATATGACACAACGAAATAAAATTACTTCCTAGGACCTTGAAACTTTGTGCCATACATGACATTAAAGGCATCCAAATTCCATGGAAGATCACGAACCTGTTTCGCATAGTCATCGAAGTCATAGTCATCATACTCATCTTCAAACTCTTGGCCACCACCAAATATATTAGCTGACTCATCAAATGGGTTAGCAACAACCTCATCTTCAGAATTAGACACCTCAATCTCTCCCACTTTAGAAAAAAGGTTAACTCTCTGAGTAGAAGAGGTAGACGGAATAGGTTGACCATCATCATCCACAAGAGTAGCTTTCCCATCAATAATTAGCTTTTCAAGCTTACCAATTTTCTCAACTATGGGAGTAGAACCAACATCCATTGTTCCCATTGAATCACTCACAAGCGGTACATGTGATGTAGAACCAGTCTTAATCAACTCATCCTCATTAACCTCCATTGTACAACCAGTATCCACATCTGTAGCGTCCATATTAAGAGCATCAAACTGATTAGACGTAGTGATCCTGGTTCCACTTGTACTAGCCACATCAGAAGCCATCTTCTTACTGACATTTACTTTCTTGGGTTCAGGAGGAGGCTTTTTGGGCCGATATTCAAAATGCTTGCCCACCACAGATTTAGTAGAACCTCCTCGACCCGGATTCGGCCCAACTTGCTTTCCCTTCTTCTTATTTTCAACAGTCTGAAAACCATCACTTACATTCTTATGAGGTTGAGCAGTCGGAATCACAACCTTAGGACAATCCACCAAAGTATGTCCAAATACACGACATTTCTCACATCTAGGCGGTTTCCATTCATATTCAACACGGATCTTCTCAATAGTCGAACCCGTACCATCAAGTAAAGGAATCTCGACAGTGAGGCTGTCCCTAAGAACCTCATCCGACTTCACTTCAATCATACACCTAGCAAAACTACTACGGCCCCTACTCCCCGAAAATGCCCCGCCCCTAGGTTCATTTGTCGTTGGGGCTAAAAATCTTCCTCAACCAGAGAGATCAACCTGCGCCTTTGATGTTAGGCCCCGGCGGAAAGTTTTCCGAAACCGAAATGAATGGAATTAGCTTTCTAAAAGAAAAGTCCTTCCCATCCTTGATTCTTTGCACATTTGACTAGTAAAAGCATCTAACCTTTTGGGCGTACCAATCAATGTAGCAAGAAGACTGAGTCCGTCATCAGAAAACATAGCTAATGGAACATCATGGAATTTAACCCACACCGGAATGTTAGTCAAATCCTCTTTAAGCAAGTTGGTGTTCAGTGTCCATGGTTTAAGAATAATAGGAACATTACGAATCAACCAGGGACCATTATCAAGAACATCATCGACGCCTTTATTCGAATTAAACTTGAAGAAGAAGAATCCCTTAGCGTTCATCATAACCTTTTGTAAACCATACTTAGCCCACGTATTGCGAACATAATAGTCAACAACAGGAAAAACAAGGCGTTGACCAAGGAAGTATCCGTAGAGAGTATTCTCAAACCTCATGTTCACCTCTTCCACCACTTTCATTGGGACTGAAAGGTCAACATCATCCTTCTTTTTGCTGCATTCTAACCTCCGAAAATTAGACATGTGTTTCTGGGATTCATTAGAAGCAACACCCGCGTAAGAAACCGACTTAACTCCATTACCACAAGTAGTAACAACCTTGGGTTCATTAGGATCAGAAGTAACACTATGATTAGTACCATACATCTGGGATTGCATAGCCACATCAAAACTCGACGAAGGAGTATTTGCAGAATAAACATTAGTACCATTCGAATTAAATTGAAGCCCAATACCACTCGAATTATTCACATCAGAAGATGAAGCCATCTTAGCAATATCACTGTCAATTTTATTCATTGCGTCATCAAATTTCTGATGCGCATTAGCAATCAATTGCTCCACATTAGGCTGTTTTGAAACATTAGAGGCCGAATCAGAAGCAGGTGTATCATGGCTTTGCTCCAAATCATCCAAAACAATCTTATCCTTAACCTTATTCACGTTATCAGCCCCATCACATTCAATATGATCACCAAGACTCTCGTTCTGACCAGTACTACCATCGTCATTGCCTGTATTCAACCGTGCATCAAGTTCATCATCCTTTTGCAACCCAATTTGATCGGCCAAGTTAGATGGTGCATCAATAGTTTGCGAACCACTAGTTTGATCGGCCAAACTAGTAGAAGACCCCACATCTCTAGTGCCCTTACGAGCACTATTCTTGTTGAAGAAACCTTTTTCCATCTCTCTTAAACCCTCAACCTACCGAACCAAATCACCCCAACCAAGTACCAATCAACCAGCAGATGTACACCAAGAAAACCCTAACTGAAGCGTTAGGGTTTAAACCACAAAGAAATCGATCCTATCCCATAATACAAAAACGTTAAAAAGAATGATAGAATAGGAGGATGATCGACCAGTTAAAACGAATAGAAAAACCACGAATAATTGACTGAATAGTCAATAAAAGTGGCGTAATACTATTAGTTTATTCAATTAGATTCACGTAGCAAGGAATATAGCTTCAAAAACGAATGCATAACTTTAATGCATGCAGTATTGGTATCAATTAATGAAGCACTATTGACGATTAATGGAGCAAGATGGACTTATGGACGGAGTAGACATTAATTACTTCCATGCATATATTCCAACATAAAGTCACTTCACCATGCAATTATGTACGTATAAGAATGCACGGTTTAGGAAAAAAAAATACTTGCAATTATGTACGTATAAGAATACACGGTTTAGGGAAAAAAATACAATTGCTACTATTTAAACATGATGACAAGAAAGTAATAACTGATCATACGAAAATAAAGAAGGTTATAGATGTAACATACTTGGTGCAGTAAGTATCAATACTGATCGCGTATGATAATCTTACCATACACATCTCAGGAAGAAGGAGAGCGCGTTGGGGATTAATGTCCTTGTTATTTCTAACAGCTTCCGTTAGACAATAACAAGTTGCCTGTCGGTCAAACCTCGTTGTTTTGGTGAGATCTTTGAAAGCATCGCAACATGGACTGGTGAGACGACCAAATTAACATACCCTTTTCCCTCAAGTAGTCGTTACATGGGTTTATCTTACTCATCACATCTTGGCATTGATGCGAAGGTATGGCTTTCCCATGTTGGGATGATACCACCATGCAAACTACTAGAACAAAAAAAACATTCATCATTTGCCTTGCCATTGTGAAACAAGTTTTATTGTTTGTTATGTATATGGTTCTTGTGTAGGACAATGTTATGGAGTGTACTACGTATATATAGGATGTTATCACACATGCATGTCGATATCTATATGATTTAACAGCTTTGTTTACATGTTTTGCATAAGTCGTTGAACTTTTCTTTCAATAAACTCTTTCGTTAAAGGTTGTTTTCGTTAAAAACCAAATATGTTAGGCACTACATATTGCGTATATTAGTGTTGACAACTACTAAAAACTAATAGGGTAAAATATAGGCCTAACAAAGATGTGTAGAAATGGTTTGTATGAATTCGTGATAAAATTCCGCTGTTCGAAAAAAAACATGGGAAATTTATAACATAAGCTAGCTAGCTCAATTGGAAAGTAGTCTTAAATGTTTTTCTGAGTAATAATATTTACTGGGTCATCTTGACCTTTTACCAAAAAAAAAAATTACATGAGTCGTTGTTATAAGTACAATCACGTATATTTATTTTTATATTAAAGTAACTCGTGCTTACAATCTGATAATTATATTCCTGTTTTCAGTAATTTAACCGTATTTAAAATGCAAACTCGTGCCAACATAGGTTAAACTTTTAAAAATGAAATAAATGAGTCTTTATTGAACGTATATAGTAAAAAATTGATACTTATAATCTTATGCAAATTTATGTGTTGTTATTTTAAAACAACATATACATTGTATTTTTTAAGATATAAAGTATAAAAGGTATAAAAGGTATAAAGTATAAAGAGAATATTTGTTTATAATACAAAGTTACTAAAAAACATGTAGACATATAATATTACAATTAATTCTATATAATTTTTAAAAATTCAACCACTAAAGTTTTATTAATTATCTCCTCTTTTTTTAAGTTTTTGTTTTCACAAATTTGACACGTATATTTTTATGTGTTTGTTTATCAACCAAATTTCGACACCAAATTTATTAATGTTTGACCAAATCAATTTAATTTTGACTTTTATTAACCAATCACATCACACGATTTTGCTTATGTGGCAAAATCGAGCTCTCCTATTGGCCCAGTTGTTTTTTCAATAAAAATGAATTGACAAAATCACTCCCAATTGTTTTTGCTTACGTGGCGAAATCGAGTCTAATAGTTGTTTTCCCTTTTTCATTTCAAATGTCGTGGATTCAGGGGTGAGTGTAATTGTTCCCTTTTTTCCTATTAGGAGCAAATATGTGACACGTGAGGAGAGAAAAAAATTCAAACTTCATAAAAAATATGGAATAGAATATACGAACTTATAATATAAATGACTATGGAACCAAAGGTGATCGGCTCACCGACTAATATGATTGTTTGTAAAGTGAGCGTCTTTTAATTTTTTATTATTAATTATTTGGTTTGTAAATACGTGCGACCAAAATGGCATCCTAATATACCGCATTATAAGATGTTATACGGTGTTCAAATATATGCTAACTCATCTGTGATGATATGGTCGAATTGGATGCTCGTATGCGATGTCTAAAGGGTTGTGAAGCTGGGAACGCTGGTGTTTCACAACATGAATCTGTTAGGGTTTCGCAAAACCCTAACAATGGTAGCCACGATGTGAACATTAATTCGTCTATTCTTTTTGTTGACATGGATCATTGCCCTTCTGTTAGTTCGAATAAGAAGGGTAGTAATTATGGGTCTTGTTCTGATGGACAAGTGGAGCCGATTTCACTTGGTTCAAGCCCTAGTCATGAAGCCCCTAGTCATGACGCACCAGAGGGTTATGATACTTTATTGAAAATTCGTGCTATTGAACAACAAATCTTAGAGGGAAAGCTTGTTTTAGTGGGTGATGACGGGCAACCAATAAAACCAGTTGTGACAGTGGATGCTACTACTTCTACTGGGGCTACTCCACTTGAGTATCGAAAGGTGTCGCAGTCACAGAAGGAGCTAGAGGAGATGCTTACTGCTATTGGTTATAAATCAAAGCCTCCTTAAGATACGATTGTTCCTATGGCTTCTAATGTCCCTAATGCTACTAGTAGTCCTACTAGTGTTCTTCATGAAAAGTCTTATGAACCTGATACGCTTACGCAACGCGTTCGGGGTCAAAGGAACTTCCTTTTCGTCGAGCAAGTTTTTAAACACCCTAGGCAGTGAACCTAATCGTTGTAGTGTAGTATTAGGGTAAGCCACGGGAATTGATATCGTTCTCTAAGGGAATAGGAATGCTACTGAGAAGTTACTACGCTAAGGTTGGGGTTGAGAAGATTATTTTTTTATCTGTTTATGTTTTTTAGGAAATGGAAAGGTACAAATCTCGGGGTTTGGATTTGGGGGTTTGGTATTTCTACCGATAACTTCTACTATCTAATTATCTAATTAACTAAGGTGAGGGTAGTCTATGTCTAATTATTGTGTGCTTGTATGTTGATTTAAAGATGTGTTTACTTAGGTTTTGTTACTCCTTAATTATCTCCTATTGATGGTTGAATTGTCACGTCCTTATTCTTAATCGCGTTGTGTGTCTAAGGTCGTAGGGTATGCGTTTATCCCTAACTCTTTGAAACTACCAAAGGATATCGCCTACAAAATCTCTAGGATTTATAGACTTTAACTCTAAGGTAATCTTCGGATGGTTTAGCCTACAACAACTCTAGGTATTATAAACTAAGGTTCACAAAGATTAATCAAGCATTAACTACACAACGGATGACCTATCGCATTACTAGATCATTAACAATTAAGATAAGAGACAACCAATCAATATTCAATAATTAAGTTTCATATTCCCTAAGTAAACACACAAGTAAATTAGCCGGACATGCAAGCATACACACAAGTAATTGAAGACATAATGAAATTAATGAAGTAAAACACTTATCTTGATGTAAGATAGGGTTTGGAACCCTAAAATACCGTACAAGACAGCCTTGGTTCGGTTTAGGTTTTTACTCCAAAAGACTACACACTAAAAACTAAAAAATTCGGATCCTATATATAAGATTACATATGCGACGGCGTCACCCTTTGATTTGTGACGCCGTCGGGTCGCCGTCATTAGAGTTTCGTCTTGGCCACGTTAGTCTTGCGACGGCGTCACCTTATGCTTGTGACGCCGTCCCTTTTAGTATCTGACGTCGTCTGGATCAAATCTAGGCCGTCTGAGTTGCGACGACCTACTCTTTTAAAACCTGACATCGTCACTTGTAAATAAGCAATTTGGCTATTGAGCCGTCACAAAAGTGTTCTGACGACGTCGCAGATAACACCTGACGCCGTCCCCTCCAGTTCCAGCAGCTTGAGTGTCTCGATTATTGACTTTGGCAATTTTCTTCTTATATTCGCGCCTTTTCGTCCGAATTAGTGTCATTCCAGCATTTTGCCTTCAAGATACCTAAAAAGTTAAAAGGAACGATATTAAGTAATAACGGATACAAAAGTGATCAAATAAGGGCTTATACGACCCCTCAAAAAGTTACATTTTAAAACCTTATCAAATATCCCTACACTTGGTATTTGCTTGTCCTCAAGCAAATGTGCTTTTAGCCAATTAATTTATAAGTTAGGGGTCATGAAGTATTGGTTTAAAACAATCCAAAACACATATAAGCCCCGCAAAAGTCATAACAAGCACGAAAATTACATACTAGCACCTCACAAGGGGTGTTTGGATACTCACATCTCTCGGGTGTATATGAAATATAACAAGTTGGAAATGGAAGATAAACACTCATTAACCGGTCCTAGTACATAGATTACCATAGGCTTGAGACTAGATCAAACCTCCATCGCTTTGGCGTAAGCACCTAGGAAAGTCTATCCAAGAGTCTTTTAAAAGGTTGTAATGTTAGGCTTACGGTTGGGAAACAAAGGGTTTGGTGATAGGCTATTTAGTGGTGGCAAGTCAAAAATCTTTATGTTACAAGCATGCGAAGAATGGCGTTGCTAAGCCAAGACTCGACACTCTAGACTCTAGATAACTGAAACAAACAAACATAAATTAAAGATAGATGTAGGATGGTAGCCCGTTTTTTTTTTTTTTTTTTCATACACTTTTACTCTACCATCCTCTACGGTAACATCAAAGTGATATGGATTTATAGCCACATCCCTACACTTGAGTTTTTATTACTCTAACACTAATTTGACCCGAGTTGAAAAGATCAAAACACTTGGAGTACATTATTACGCAAATAAAGGGAATTTGAATTTAACGTTCCCTTCTCGTCATTTCATAAACTTTAACTTTTCCCATGAGTCACAATCGTCCCAAAATTGTGTACAAATGATATGACTCGGCTTAGCAACTTATGCAAGCAACTAGATAATTGAACTAAGGGTTTTTAGGGTGATAACAATAATGCACTAAAAGTGAGTGCATACAAGGTAGGCTAAGGCGATTTGGGTGTACATTTGGGGGTGGGTGTGTA
Source organism: Chrysanthemum seticuspe (assembly GCA_019973895.1). NCBI lineage: Eukaryota > Viridiplantae > Streptophyta > Magnoliopsida > Asterales > Asteraceae > Chrysanthemum > Chrysanthemum seticuspe. The sequence goes on from BPTQ01000009.1 coordinate 359,143,847, forward strand.
AAAAATGCTCTTCATTGATATTCCGGAAAACTGAAACATCACGAGAACCGCGAAAAGGATAGGCTCTGAGAGATTAACTAGGGGTATCGTGTACTAAAGATGAGTACAACACAAAGGTGTGGGGCAATTACTCAACCGATGTGGAAGAAGTAATTATATTACGGGTATTAAACAAGGGTTATCCTAATGCCTCTTATCATTTAGTTATTCCTAACCACACAAGTGTAGTCTTACTTTCGATCTCGGGATGCATCACAAAACATGTTCTAGAATCTATTATACTACCGGTTCACACACTAAGCATTAAAGATGAATGCTTTAATTCCTACTAATCTAAGGGCGATCCTCACATTTTGGGTGGAATTTAAGTGGTAAAGGGTTTTTGTGCTAGTCATATAACTTCCTATCCATGAGACGCTTTATTAAGACTAATGGCCCACTCCTATATGTCATGAAAAAATTTAAATTTGGTGCCAAAATTACCCTAACCGACATTTTCTCATGGTTTATTACACAAATGCAATTGGACAAAGAAAATAATCAAGGATAAGCATAGTTTCAAAGTTCCCGTTTTATTTTCCCTCCCTACACTTAAACTGAACATTGTCCCCAATATTCCCTGAAAGTATCAAAGTTATGATAATGCAAGGTAATAAAAGATGAAAGAAACTAATACTCACCTGATTAGCTCGGTAGGATCCGTGTAAAGTGGTGGTTATATCTTTCTTCAAGAAGAACGTTTGCGTGAAAAGCTCCTTCTCATCTTATGTATCTCCTTCTTGATAAATTAAACCTGTACACTTGAAGAAAACAAACGAAACCTTCGTGTAAAATCAGCGGTAATAATATATATATATATATATATATATATATATAGTACTCTACTAAACTAGGATATAATGCTTGTGGAATGAATGTTTACAGAATTTCTGGAAAATTAAGACCTGAAAAATTCAAAATTTTTTTAAGTAGCTCAGAAAACGAGAAAAAGTAATCAGTTGTTTTTGCTCCTTCCTGACGCCGTCAGGTTGCGATCCTGACGCCGTCAGGTTATCCTGACAAAAACTGGTCTGCGATTTTCTAGAAAAAAATTTTGGAAAATTTACATCTTTAGAATCTGGAAAAATTTCCTGCAAAACATCCATTATGACTCGATACAAGCATTTGACTCGAACAAACACACATGTATATCTTTTAATTAATTGAAATCCTCATGTTTACGTTTCTTTTGAAAACGTGTGTAATCCTCCCTACACTTATCCTTTATGTAAAATACCTTTATATGTAATTGATGAGTGTGCAAATACTCATCATTTTTGTACCATTTAAACTGCAAAAACATCTGAAAACACTCAGAAATGCATCAAAATGATAAAAATATCACAAATAAGTGTTTTATGTGTTTCAAATGCAAAAATACCAAAATCAGATGAAAAACGTATCAAGTTTGCATAATTGGCAGTTTTAGTCCCTCAAGTTTCAAAAGTTGTCAAATATAGTCCCTGGTAAATCAAAATAAAGCAAAAATATCATTTAAGGTCCTAGGGATTCATGAGTTGTCAAAACAAACCCTTCAAAGTTTAAAAATTACAAAATGACAACTTTAATCCCTAAACTTTGAAAATTTTCAAAAATAGTCCTTGGATATTTAAAAATGGAAAATTATCAAATATTACCCTTGTACTATTAAAGCTTGGCAAGTTTGGTCCTTGTGTTAACTTTGGAAAAGTGGCAGGTTCAGTCCCTCAACTTGGCAGAAATTACATGAATGGTTCTTGTATTAATAACAAAACCAAATGGACCCTTTTTGTATTATTAACCCAGCCAAAACCAAAAGAACCCCCTGTCAATAAACCTGTGACCCCCTATTGTGAACCCCCTCTCTTATTATTAATACCAGTCAACGAAAGTCAAACCCAGAAGCACTGTGCTTCTCCCTCACAAACGCGCCAAAAACCAGAAACCACCATAGTTTTCCACCACTTGCTTCTACCACCTTTACACCTGTTCCCCAGCTGTCTACCCACTCCCCTAACACCTCCACAATCTCCCAAACTTCTTTAATTGTAAAAACCTGCTCAAGACTTTTTTGGCGCCAAAATTCCAAATGTACAAATATGATGAGTTTGATGGATCCAATGGCTGAAATAGGTGGGAAACACTCAGAGATGTCGACAGAGCCTAAAAGATCTTTATAAAGAAGAAAGGAAGCAATGTGAAGATGTATCTAGTGTAATTTTTAATTTCCTATGTCGTTTTAGTTAATTTTCAAATTCAAGTGTAATCTTAAGCTTTCAAGTACTGTATTTGTCAATCTTAGTGTATTTTACAACTTTTTCAGTAATCAATTTCAAAGCTTTAGTATCATTTTCAGTTTATGCAAATTCCAAGTTCAAAAATCTCATGTGAGTTTAATGTTGTTGTTAGTTGTTGCTTTGGACTTATAAGCTAACATAAGCTTCTAGATAGCTTAATAAAGCTATTAGAAACCTTAAAACTCTGTTTAGTATTAAAAAGAAAAAAAAATACCAAAAATACTAAAAAATGTTGGAAAATCAAAAATCCATGGAGAAGATGATCAAGAAGCTGGAGCAGGGTTAATTTTGGATTGCCTTGGGTTTAGAGCTTCTTGGGAAGCTATAGGTTGTGTTATTATCTCTTGGTTCTCAGTCTTGTGCATGAACTCAATTTGTAAGCAATTTTCTAATAATTTGCAATTCTTAGTATTAGTGTTTAAAGCTTGTTAATTTTAGTTTAATTTTGTCTCATTATAGTTAATTTAAGGTAATCACTAGATTTCTTGCTTTAAAAACCTGTTTTAGTGTTTAAATCTTCAAAACAGTTTGATAAAGGACTGTTTGGTTTTACTGTGTTAACTGTATTAGAGGGTATTTGTGTTGTTGCTTGTTGTTGTTTTCTATCACCTTAGTACCTAATAGCTCATAGAAACAATAAGAACCAGTGCTCATTTGTAAAAAAGTCAAAATATCCTTTGATCTCATCTTGATTACTAACTGTTGGATTTTCATGATCCATGATCATGATTTCATGTTCATAAGTTGATAATATTGATCAAACCAGTCTTAATTCACCTTAATATATCATAATCAGTGAGTAGATTTGATTTAAAGTTCACTTAGGTCAACTTATTTGGTTTTCTTAAAAAGTCAAACTTTTCAGTTTAGTCGTTTTTTAATAAAATAGATAATCTTATATAGGACTTAATATTAGCTTTCAAAATTTGAGCTTTTGGGATATTAAAATATAACTGTTCATCTTTATCAGAGTATTTTTTATAATTTCTAGTTAGCTTATTAAACAGCTTATTTCTAAGCTTACTTTAGACCCTTTTCTAAAAATGTGTCCTGTGCACAGTTGAGCTAGCTTCTTCATAAGCTTGTCAAAAGCTCATTAGTGAGTCTCAGCTTGTGTGCTTTAGCTTTTTGTGTAGCTAACCTAGCTGTCTTGAAGATCCAAGCTTATTTTTCCACTTTATAGCTTATTTAGTAGGGCTGCTAATTGCTTTTTGTTTGTCCCATTTCTGTGTTAACTAAGCAATCAGTGATTTACAAGCTCTTTCACAAGCTTGTCATTAGCTTATTAGTGAGCCATAGTGTGTGAGCTTGGACTTTTTGGAAAGCCCACCAGCTCATCTTGACACCTCAGTCTTTGTTTTGAGCCTTTAAGCTTATTTAATAAGCTAAAATTGCTTTTAGAAATGGCTGCAGGCCTGTTTGGTTAGTAGGTTTTGCATAAGTGCTTATTAGCTTATTATAGCTTATCAGTGTGTTTCTTTGTTCTCTTTAGCTTCATATAAGTAGCTTTAGCCTGTTTGTATCTTATTTCACTTTTGGTTCTATCTGTGAAGCTTATTTGAGCTTTCAAAATCAAAATAAGCTCAAAAGCTTAACTGTTAAGCTTTTTAGCTTTCAAATAGCTTATTTTTAAGTTGTAAAATTTTTGCCTTTATTAAAGTTGCTTAATATCAGTAGTATAGTAGTTTTGAAAAAGAAAAATCACAAAAACATTATTTTAAAAATAGTGATAGCATTTATTTAATATAAATTAGCTTTTTTATTTTCTTTTTCAGCTTATTATTAAGCACTTTCTGTTTTTATAATTTTCTTAGCTTTCTGTCACCATAGGATAATTTTATAAAAAAGTTCAGAATTTTCTTAGCTTGTTTAGTATTTATTAGAATTTAAAATAGTTAAAAAGTATTAAATAATTAATAATAAATAAATAAAAAGCATAAAAAATATCTTTTCAGTTTTAAAATTAGTTTTATAATATTTAGATTTTTCTAAGTTAAAATTTCATTTTTCCAGGTTAATTTTATATTTTCTTGTATTTAAGTGCATTTTAAATAATTAATAAATAGTAATTAACTAATAATAAATAGATAAAAAGTGTAAAAAAATATATTTTCAATTTTAAAATAAGTTTTATAATATTTTAGATTTTTCTAAATCTTAATTTCATTTTTCTAGCTTTATTTCATATTTTCTTATATTTTAGAGTATTATTAAATAGTTTAAAATAGTTTTTAATTAATAATAATTAAATAAATAGTTATAAAAATAATTTTAATTTTCTAAAAATTTTCTTTTATTATTAGGATTGTAAAAATATCATTTTCATATTTGTAGGTCTTTTATTTCTTAAAACTCACGTTTTATTTTATACGTTTACGTAATTTAATAAACGTACGTGTTTACGTTTGTTTAATCTGATTGTTGTGCTTTATAATTCTGTATCCAAATACCATTCCAATCAATCAGTAGTGTAGTTATCAATCAAAATCCTTACTGATCATTATCCTTAGTGATCATTCGACATCTGAACGTTTTTAAGCACCATTAATCCTCCGTGGGACTTAACGACCCGGGAATCCACTATATTCCAAGGGAAATTGCATTGGTTTTAGACTGTTTGAATTTTATTACGGTTGACCATTCACAAGTGGTTGACTTGTGTAATAAACTTGACGGTTGGGATCCAATCAGTAATTAAGACGAGGTTAAAGCGCTTTTCTTTATTTATGAGTATTGTAGCTAGACTCGTAGTCGTGCCCTTACGTTGTCCTAATCTTAGAGGCCCATTCGATCTCCTTAACCCTTCTCTCATCACGAATGTATTCAAGGCCTAACTCAAGACAGGCAGTGTAGTAAACCTTGTTCTTCCAGTCTACTTCAAATGCCGGAATGTTGTCCACGTCTAAATTATCAATACCCTCAAACTTCTTATTTTTGTGGGGCATTATATATTTAACACTCTCGGCTCCATTTGAGAACTTGATTATTCCTTCCTCTCGATCATAAACCATCTTAGACTCCTCTATAAATGGTCTCCCAAGTATCACATCCCCTAAAAATCCATCAATGATGCCCTTAACATTTTCCAAGATCATGAAATCACACCCTGTATGTGAAGTTACCTACGAAGACATGCAATCCTTTAACCCTCCTAACATAGTTACTTGCTTTCTTAGGGCGAAAGGGGTCCCTCATAGGTTCTAGATTTTTGCTCATGATCCAATTGTAATAGAGCCTAGACATTATATTTATGGGAGCCTTATAGTCAATGTAGGTGTGATCCCTATATAAGTATCCAATCATACACGGTATCTTGATGTTTTTAGGGTTACCCTTTCTTATGCGAGGCTCGAAGGGCGGTCTCGGGAAGTTAACTACGTTATAATGATAGGCGGTTTCCTTCCCCTTAGGGTATGAGTTGAAATACTCCCTAAGTTCTTCCTCCTCCTTACTATCCTCCATAATTTCTAACACCTTGTAATCTCCATCTTCTAGGTCATCATCCGAATCACTTAAGGTTGAATCACTATCTACAGGGTTAGTAGATTCCTTAAGGGCTTCCTCAAGCGTATTTTCAATTATCCTATTTAGTTTCCTAAGCTCTTCAATTTCACTAACAATACGAGCTCGAAGTTGGTTGGCAAAGGCTGGATCAAGCGGTGGGTATTTGTTTGGTGGTAAAGTGTTGTTTGGCGAATTATCACCTTCCATGATGAAACGTGATGGGGTTACTAACAAAGGTCACGAAGAAGGGGGATAGACTACGAGGAAGCTAAAAATGAGAAAAATTTTACTTGATAGGAATCAAGCAAGGAAACCTAAACGAGGTGGACTCCTAACTAGCTATTCTATTCCCCGGCAGCCGCGCAAAAAATTTGATACGCTTAAGCAGCGCGTTCGGGGTCAAAGGAACTTCCTTTTCGTTGAGCAAGTTTTTCAACACCCTAGGCAGTGAACCTAATCGTTGTAGTGTAGTATTAGGGTAAGCCACGGGAATTGATATCGTTCTCTAGGGGAATAAGAATGCTAGTGAGAAGTTACTACGCTAAGGTTGGGGTTGAGGAAGATTATTTTTTATCTTTTTATGTTTTTTAGGAAATGGAAAGGTACAAATCTCGGGGTTTGGATTTGGGGGTTTGGTATTTCTACCGATTACTTCTACTATCTAATTATCTAATTAACTAAGGTGATGGTAGTCTATGTCTAATTATTGTGTGCTCGTATCATGATTTAAAGATGTGTTTACTTAGTTTTTATTACTCCTTAATTATCTCCTATTGATGGTTAAATTGTCACGTCCTTATTCTTAATCGCGTTGTGTGTCTAAGGTCGTAGGGTATGCGTTTATCCCTAACTCTTTGAAACTACCAAAGGATATCGCCTACAAAATCTCTAGGATTTATAGACTTCAACTCTAAGGTACTCTTCGGATGGTTTAGCCTACAACAACTCTAGGTATTATAAACTAAGGTTCACAAAGATTAATCAAGCATTAACTACACAACGGATGACCTATCGCATTACTAGATCATTAACAATTAAGATAAGAGACAACCAATCAATATTCAATAATTAAGTTTCATATTCCCTAAGAAAACACACAAGTAAATTAGCCGGACATGGGGAACATGCAAACATACACACAAGTAATTGAAGAAATAATTAAATTAATGAAGTAAAACACTTATCTTGATGTAAGATATTGTTTGGAACCCTAAAATACTGTACAAGACAGCCTTGGTTCGGTTTAGGTTTTTACTCCAAAAGACTACACACTAAAAACTAAAAAATTTGGATTGCATATATAAGATTACATGTGCGACGGCGTCACCCTTTGATTTGTGACGCCGTCGGGTCGCCGTCATTAGGGTTTCGTCTTGGCCACGTTAGTATTGCGACGGCGTCACCTTATGCTTGTGACGCCGTCCCCTTTAGTATCTGACGTTGTCTGGATCAAATCTAGGCCGTCTGAGTTGTGACGACCTACTCTTTTAAAACCTGACACCGTCACTTGTAAATAAGCAATTTGGCTACTGAGCCGTCACAAAAGTGTTCTGACGGCGTCGCAGATAACACCTGACGCCGTCCCCTCCAGTTCCAGCAGCTTGAGTGTCTCGATTCTTGACTTTGGCCATTTTCTTCGTATATTCGCGCCTTTTCGTCAGAATAAGTGTCATTCCAGCATTTTGCCTTCAAGATACCTAAAAAGTAAAAAGGAACGATATTAAGTAATAACGGATACAAAAGTGATCAAATAAGGGCTTAAACGACCCCTCAAAAAGGTACATTTTAAAACCTTATCAGAACCTAAGAAGCTTGCAAATGAGACGCTGAAATCGTTTGTGGCAGCTACGTTTACTAAACCTAAGAAGCTTTAAGTTAAATTTTGTAGGCTGGTAAGTAGTCACAAAACTGATGGCGTGGATCTTATTGTCCCTAAGCAAGTGGTTGAAGAGGTTAACTCCCGGTTTGACAATACACTGTATGGTTACTTTCTTGGCAAACGTATAGCCTTTCCGGTTGTTGAGTACTACGTTCATAATGTTTGTAACATGTATGGCGTTCAAAAGGTCATGATGAACGCAAAAGGGTTCTTCTTTTTTAAGTTTCCTACTGGTAAGGGTGTTGAAGATGTTCTTGAGAATGGTCTGTGTATGGTACGTAATGTTCCTATTATTCTTAAGAATTGGACTGTCAATACCAATTTACTTAAAGAGGATTTGACCAACATTCCGGTGTGGGTGAAGTTCCAAGATGTCCCTCTTGCGATGTTTTTAGAAGACGGTCTCAGTCTCCTTGCTACTTTTATACGTACGCCTAAAATTTTAGATTCTTATACTAGTCAAATGCGCTTGGAATCTTGGGGCCGTAGTAGCTTTGATCGTTGTTTGATTGAGGTAAAGGCGGATGAGGCTCTTAAAGACAACATTACTGTTGCCATTCCATTACTTGAGACTCTGGGGGTTTCTGTTGAAATAGTTCGGGTGGAATATGACTGGAAACCACCCCGGTGTGATTCTTGTAAGATTTTTGGTCATACTTTAGGTACTTGTCCTAAATATGATCCTCCCACTACTCAAACTTTGCATATGGATGATGATGGATTCTAGGCTGTGAGAGGGAAGAAGATGGGTAAAAGTGGTAAACAGAGTATACCGGCTAAGGGTGGATTCTCTAAATTGATTGTGGGTACTAAGGTTCATTATCAACCTAAAGAATCTTCTGGGACCACTAAGGTTGATGGAAAGAAGAAGGCATCGGATATGCCTAGTACTAGCGGAACTAAGGTTCCTACAGCAAATGCTTTTGAAGCTCTTAATACGGTTGATGTTGATTGTTCCATGCCTACTAAGGTTGATACTAAGGGAGGGACTCCACCTGAGTCTAGTTCTACAATGGTTGCTAATAAGGAGGGAACCCAACCGACGGGTAGTGTACCACAAGATCCAAGCATGGTAGATGATCAAAGGAAGGAGCCTAAGATGGCTGTGGGTGCTCCCTCTAAGGCTTCATCTTCTTCTCCTGACACTTTACCCATGATGTGCTATTTCATCCTGCTTTTAATATTTATAAAACTTAGACAAACTTATGATAAACACATACTAACGGGCAGAGAACCCGATCAGATGAAGTAAAGCCTTAGGTAAATCTGAGTGTCGTCCCAAGAGAGTTGTGACCTTGAAAGAACTAAGATGATTAGAAATGATATGACATGATTATTCCAATCAAACAGACACAAGAATTTACGATAAAGAAATTGAAAACCATAGTTTAATAAAGAATACAAATAAGAACTGATTCTCGATATAAGGGTTCACTATAGTGGTTAATTATTGCCAGACTCCTTTGGTCAATTCTTCATGGACTATGGTTCTTAGATTCCTCACCAAGATGAACAGGTCACCCGGGATCATTCAACAACCTTATAGCATTCATTAAGGGCCAAATCTACTAGATCTAGTCTATGGAAACCCGACCGTTAGGAACTTAGATTTCCCCTAGCTTCTTAAATACCTCCACTTGATAGGTGATCATTTGGTCAGTTCGCACACGAAGAGTGGTTGTACTATGGCCAATTCCTTCCATACTTCGCAACCTATTAGACTGAGGTTAGTTGGTCAATTCTCCCAACCCTTTAGATACTAACAAGCTTATAATATTACCAAAACTAGCAATCTATGACAAGACTAGTAAATGTCTATAAGGAAATAAAGAGAAGATCAATAACATAAATGCAAACTTAAATTAATGACATAAATTCATAATATAAACCCTAGAAAAATATAAAAGGAATTCAAACTCGAATACAACGGAAATCATAGATGAGAACTTCGTTATTCATACTCCTAAACCATGATTCTTCTTCTGTGTTTGATCTCCCTAAACCCTAAAACTGTTTGGGAAAGGAGAGATGCCAATAACTGATGAAAACTTCTTCTATTTATAGGCTCGGATACCAGTTACGGCGTAACATTTATTACTAGTTACGCCGTAACTCTTCAAAATCTTGTACTTATCCATGGTAACGGCGTAACTTGAGCTGAGGGTTACGCCGTAGTCTTTTTAAATCTGGTGTTTATCAGCTGTTATGGCATAACCTGAGCTGAGGGTTACGCCGTATCCTTTGTAAAGTTGGTGCTTCATAATCAGCGGTGTTGTTACGGTGTAACTTTACTCCAGTGTTACGCCGTATTCTTCATGAGCTTGATTACGGCGTAACTTTATCACTAGGTTACGCCGTAGTTGTGAGAGAAAATCATCCTTGGGCTTAGAAATGTCCAATTACCGCTTCCTTGCGTGAAATAGTTCCTGAAAAGAAATAATAAGGAATAAGGATGTTTCTACTAGAACTTTACTCATAATGTGATGATAAATGAGGAATTTAACGCTTAGAATATCAAGATTATTTGAAGTTATCAAATATCCCTCCACTTGAACTCTACTTGCCCTCAAGTAGACTCTTTAGATTGTAAAAGATACATCCCCAGAGTAAACCAAGGAATGTGCAGTTAAGAGTTTCATACTAGAACATCTATAAGAGCCGAAAACCTCACAAAATGGGAACGAAAACACTCTCACACTCATCCTAATCTAAGTGTTAATTTCGGGGTGATCACTCAATTGCACGGGCATAGCAAGTATTCTATCATAAGCTTGGCAATTACACACATCTGCACCACTTGAGCTAAGGTCAAGACAGTTTTAGAAAGCAATGTTAGGTTGATAGTGATTCGAAGGTTATGAGGGTAGTTTCATTACTAACGAGTCACGGCGAAGTGGACAAAATCAATGATACATGACCAAATCCATGGCCAAGACATCAAGGATTGCTCGTTGCATCACCTAGACACGCTTCACGGCAAAAAAGGTTAGGTAAGGCATGAGATATTTTAATGGGTGTAAAGAAAAATAAAACAAATAGTCTTAGCTTAAAACCAAGTCGCCATCGCCCCACCGTTCGTTCAAGGTTAAACTTCAAGATACGGAAACATGATCATAATACGTCATGGGAATGCACCATTTGAATATATTTCCTTTTCCGTGAACCGATGGTGTCTTGACTAACTTCCAATCTTCGGATGTGATCGAGGTGTTTCTCGATGCTAATTTCTTCTTATCACATAATGCTACAATATTTTGCACTTTTATCAATAAGGGATAATATGCACTTATATATATACTAGCTTCATAACCCGCCTGATGGATTATTGAAATAAAAGTACTTAAGTTGTATGGAAAATTAAAATTAGTTAATTATTTAAAAAAAAGACATGTGAATAATACAATAGTCTATTGAATGAACATTAATCAAACATTATAGAAATATGCACAAGTGAACAAATACACTTGAATTGTCGTACTCGTTCTGACATTACAAAATACAAAATGTCAGCTGTATTGTATTTAATAATTTAATTTTTTGAACACAACCTGAACATATATGTATGATGATTCTGATGACGTTAATAAGTAGTTTGAGTTTTTACCATTTAATTGTAATTTAATGTATGTGACCATGAATTTGTAATTGAACCACAAAAACGATCAACAATAAAAGAAAAGTATATACGTATATATTACCAAAAAATAAAGTAAGTGCTTTCATAAATGTGAATGTAATTTTAAACGTTCTATATGTCGCAAAAAAATGTATACAAAACAAAAGCAAACATGTTAATACAACATATGCTTGAGGTTTATAAGCATAGGATCTTCGTCTGTTCATGTTGATGTTCACAAACAGCCAATAGGGTAGTCCAAGGTCTTGTTGCCGTCGTCATTTGCGGGTAGTCCAAGGTATATGATGTAGAACTATTTAGGAACAATGACAATTTGCAAGGTCTACGGTCATTGAGTGTATTCATATGTATAGCATTAAAAACATTTTATTGCTAAATAAGTGTACTTGAGGAACAAACTGCCGGTTTTATGCGCCAAGAAAATGTTGTGAATACAAAAAAATGTCTGAATATTCAAATCCGACATAAGACTTCTTTATAAACTACATTTGCAGTTGAGTTGCAATAGTTTCTGTTACTATCAAGACATAGTACCTTCAATCCTCGCTTGCTTTTAACTCGTTTGTTGTAGATTTTACCGGAAGTTTACAATCTGGAAGGATACAACGGTAAGCCGCACATATACATCATATCCGCAGATGGATATCGTTTCAAAGTTGAGTTAGTCAGGCCTGGCAACGGTCCATGGTACTTAACAGGACCAAAATGGACATTATTTTGCAACCGGAACTTGAATGAAGATGTACACATGCTTCACTTTATAGAAGAAGGCAATGACTGTTTCTATGTTACTGGGTATCTGAGCAATGGAAGGGAAGTAGCGGGTTATGCTGGAAATAGAGCGACTTTCTAAAGGTTCAAGACCAATGTGTTGCAAGACCCTCGTTTTCCCAGGTATTCAATTTGAGATTAATTAAGATTGGAATTGATAACGTAGACAGATAAATTTAATATAAGTTTTTGTATAGCAAGTTTAAACAGTTATCATGGTATGCATTACTATAGGTAATTCCTGCGGAATTACTGCCGGCGTTGGAGGAGCTTGATGTGATTATTATAAGGGAAAATGGAGAGGATTACAGGTGGCATGTTTGCCGTATTGCTGCAATACTGAATGGCGGTACTTTATTTTATCGCTTGTTGGGCAATACCTGGAACACAGTGGTTGAAGCTTTAGGTCTGGAGGCTGGAACAACATGTGTTTTCACCAAAAACAATGGAAACAGAGTTTGGTTGGATGTTTTTAACCATGAAGAGAGCATGATAACAGATGTTGTTTTCCAAGCAGCGGCAACGCTAAGAAGGCAACAACTACCATTAGAATGGCATGAAGAGAGTAAGTATTTTATGTTTGTATTAATATTATTTGTTTTTTGTCGTTTAAACAATATAACTTGTTAGGTATTGTGTGCTAAAATAGATTGTTAATATATAAATCTGATTTGTAGAGGATGATAGAATGAAGCATGTATGTTACTGGCCATTCCATATGGATCATTTCCAGGAAGAGCAGAGGAGTTTTTACAAAACCTACAGCCAAATCCAGTGCAAGAATAGACTGGTAATTTAGTTTCATGTTAAGCCTTAGTAATGCCTTATTGATTGCATCTTTTTCAAATTTACTAATTGAAAATATAAATATTATAGGCAATACATGCGAAATTCCTTTCCACTCACCCAATGCACATGTACAATAAGGCACTTCTGATACACCAGGAATATCGAGATGAGTTTAAAGTGCAGATAGAGCCTCACAAAGAAAAACCATACAGAACAAATCATGTGAATATATTTGGGCGATGGAAGCTGCTGGCAGTTGCTTGCCGATTTGAATACTCCAAGGTTATTTGATTCAAGTACGTGGGAAATGGAGAAGACTTGGATGCTGAAGATGGTGAGAACCCTCAATTCCCAATATTCCATCTATGCTAAGCTTCTACATGGTTCAAGCTGTTGGTTATTCATGGACATGAAATAAACAATGTACATTTATGGTGCCTTTTGTGGTTTGTCTTAAACAAATTCCAGGTTTCTTAAGCTAATGTTTAGCTTAAGATCGTACCATCGTTTATTATGGTTTGTAATTAATGTTAGGTGTCTTGAATGCACATATGTGCAAGATAAACAATACATAGTCATGTAGTTTATGGTAAGATGTTTTTATTTTATGCTATAATGGTGTTTGCAAATATTATTTTGTTAGTTATGGATATTCTGATTGTACAATAATGTGTATATGCATTAAACATAATAAAGTAGAAATAAAGGAATCCTAATGAAAGAGGATTAAAAATACAATTGATTTAGCAATGAAACTTAATAACGAAATTAAAGAAAAATAATCTTTTAAAACCATATTATTCCGGAAACATTCATAAAGCGTAAAAATAAATTTACCAATCAAACGTCGTCATCTTCATCATCAGTAGAATTATAACCTAAATATTGGTCATCAACAAAACCGTCCGAACCATGTCCATTAGATACAGATGGTACTTCATAGCTGCCCTCATCTTGTAAATCTTCTTCGGCTTCACCGTCAATGTATGTCTTATTATTATCAAATTCGCGCAAAGATAGATCTAGATCATTTATATTAACCCATACGCCATCATCACTAATGTTGTTCTTGTCATTAATATCGTCATCTGATTCTTCATCAATTAGAGCAAAATTCTTGTTTTTGTATTCTAAAGATTGTTGTTCGTCAACATTCTTAAGTTCATTAAAATTTTGCACAGAATCAATAGGATGAATAATGAATTCATCATCCTCTTTACCAACAACTTTAAATTTTGGTGAGACTAAATTATCAAATGATTTAAAATCATTGGTATGTTGAGCAATGTCGTCCTCTTCAGGATCATTAATCAAATGATCCAAAACATTACCTGCAGAGTTGGTTTGTGTATTTATGCGGTTGCGCTTAAACCGAATAGGTCCTTGTTCATCAAATTCCTAAGATGATATAGAAATTAGATTAAAAAAAGTTAAAAGCAAATAAAATTGCTCTTAATACCTATCAAAAATGAACAATATACAAACATTATTAAAGATATAATCATCAAATAAAACGTTAACTTAATTAATGACATACCAATTTGTGTTTATCAACGTCGCCTTCTTCAGATTGATTAACCAAATGGTCGATAAATTTTCTTGTAGAGTTAGTTTGTGTAGCATTGCGATTGCGCTTAAAACGAATAGGGGTTTCATCATCAGATTCCTAACATAAAATCGTAATTATATAAAAAAAATGAAGACTATATATGTAAAAATAAAAGTGTTTTAAAAACATCATACAACCATTAGCAAAAATTTATTCATTAAACAAAAGTTAACATGAATGCATAACATTACCAATGTGTCTTGATTTTCAAATTGGTCTTGTATTTTATGGTTTTGTCGTGTTGGTAATACATCATCAGCATCATCATCCGACAAAACAATATGAACAACATTATTTTCCGCAAAAACAGTATCCTTTATGCATCTTTTGCGTTTGTTGGAGAAAGAGACGTCCTGAAAAGTTATAAGTATAAGTTAGTATCGTAAAATAACTTTATTGATAATGTGTAATAGTTAATGTTTAAAACATACCACTTCATCATCCGATAAGATGATCACGGGTGAGTTTTTGTTTGTTAAATTGGTTGGTGTTGTTGATATTTCTTCCTTGTTTATAACGTAAATAAATAAAATTACTGATAAGGTTTTAAAAGGTACCTTTTTGAGGGGTCATTTAAGCCCTTATTCGATCACTTTTGTATCCGTTATTGCTTAATATCGTTCCTTTTCACTTTTTAGGTCTCTTGAAGGCAAAATGCTGGAATGATGCTTATTTGGACGAAAAGGCGCGAATATATGAAGAAAATGGCCAAAGTCAGAATCGAGACACTCAAAGCTGCTGAAACATAAGGCGACGGCGTCACTGCATATCTGCGACGCCGTCGGTAAGGAATTTTGCGACGGCTCAGAGGCAAAATTGCATGTTTTCAAGGGACGACGTCAGGTTCTAAAGGAGTAGGCCGTCGCTACTCAGACGGCCTAGATGCAGCCAAGACGGCGTCAGAGCTGAAGGGGACGGCGTCACAGTCATAAGGTGACGCCGTCGCAAGGTTTACGTGGCCAAGACGAAACCCTAATGACGGCGACACGACGGCGTCACGAAACATAAGGTGACGCCGTCGCAGATGTAATCTTATATATAGAATCCGAATTTTTCAGTTTTTGAGTGTAGTCTTTTGGAGTAAAAACCTAAAACCGAACCAAGGCTTTCTTGTGCAGTATTTTAGGGTTCTAAACCCTATTATACATCAAGATAAGTATTTACTTCATTAATCTAATTATGTCTTTGATTATTTGTGTGTATGCTTGCATGTTCTCCATGTCCGGCTAATTTATTTGTGTGTTTGCTTAGGGAATATGAAACTTAATTATTGAATATTGATTGGTTGATACTTATCTTAGTTGACTAATGATCTAGAGTGCGCTAGATTATTCGTTGTGTACTTAATGCTTGAAATTTCTTTGTGAACTTTAGAATATAATTATCTAGGTAATTGTAGGATAAAGTATTCAAGGACAACCGTAGAGTAGGCGTCTATAAATCACTAGAGGATTTGTAAACAAGACCCTTTGGTAGTTTCAAAGAGTTAGGGAAATAAGCACGCCCTATAGCCTTAGAATCACAACGCAACTAGGAATAAGGACGTGACAAATCAACCATCAATAGGAGATAATTAAGGAGTAGTAAAACCTAAGTAAACACATCTTTAAACTATCATACGAGTACACATCAATTAGACATAGACTATCACAACCTTAGCTTAGATAATTAGATAATAGTAGAGTAATCGGTAGCAATACCAACCCCCCAAATCCAATACCCGAGATTCGTACCTTTTCATTTTCTAAAAAACATAAAAAGATAAAAAAATAATCTTCCTCAACCTCAACCTTAGCGTAGTAACTTCTCACTAGCATTCCTATTCCCCTAGAGAACGATATCAATACCCGTGGCTTACCCTAATTACTACACTACAACGATTAGGTTCACTGCCTAGGGTGTTATAAAACTTGCTCGAAGAAAAGGAAGTTTCCTTGACCCCGAACGACGCGTGTAGCGTTATCAAGTTTTTGGCGCCGCTGCCGGGGAATAGAATAGCTAGTTAGTAGTCCACCTCGTTTAGGTTTCTTTGCTTGATTCCTATCAAGTAAATTTTTCTCATTTTTTTTAGCTTTCTCTTAGTCTATCCCCCTTCTTTGTGCCTTTGTTCGTAAAACTTTTCCATTGACTCTTCCGTTCACCATCATGGAGAACACGAATCCACCAAAACTTTCACCCAATCAACAAAATCCACTACATAATCTACCTTTTCCACTCCAAAATGAGATCCTGAGGTTCCAGCAACATCATGATGAATCCTTTCCTGAGGCTTGGACTCGCATTAAATATTTATTGCAAAAAGTCCTTTATCATGGTATTGACTTACTGTTTCCACTACAATTCTTTTACACTCGTATCGCCCACGAAACCCAAAGGAGACTTGACTATGTAACGGAAGGGGATATTTGGGGACGTGGTGCTCGATTTGCATGGGAAACCTTTGAGATTCACGCCCAATTTAGAAGTGGAACATGGGACCCAAAAAACGAATTTTTAGACCTATTTTCAATTTGGAAACTTCGGTCGGAAAGGTTGTTTAGGAAGGAGATGATTAGAGTTGAGGTACCAAGGTGCATGTCATGGTTAGGCGCTACCACAATACAAAATGAATACATAGGTGATCTTGATAAGATGGAGGATAGAGTAGATCCAACCCCATCGGATAACCCACAAGTCTTACTTGAGGAACACACATCGCCTATAACTTACCCGGAAGAAGTAGAAGAGACTATAGGAACCCCAATTAGAGAACCTTTGGACCAAACTCCATTAGAGAATGTAGGTTTAGATGCTTGTTGTCATGACCTTTCTCTTAGTCCTAGGGAAGTTCCATATTTTGATGATCCGGAGCCTCACTTAAAAACCTTACCCAATTTTCCGTCTTTAGATGTGAATCTTGGAATTGAATTAGGCCCCAATCCACCCATCAAAATAGATAGTCCGGGTAGTTGCTTGATAAAGGTGGTAGATTCTAGGCCATGTAGAGTAGAAGCCGATATAGGAGTAACCCATGACCTTACACACTTATATCACCCATTCATGGTTGATAACAAGAAACACTATGGGTTTAAACCGGGTTTATTAGGTCAAGATGGATCCTTAACCAGGAATCTTTTGAAGTTGGTTGAAAATGATCCATTCTTAGGAGAGAGATTTAATTCTCTCGCTACACCAATAGACTTAGGTAAGGTTATAATGAATAGAGCACACTCCTTTGAGCATATAAATCACCCATCACCCTCTCCTCACGTAGCAAATTTCCACCCTAAGGGTGTGTATTACTACTATCACCCGCATTTGAACTTAAGTGTAGGAAAAACTTCCCCTTTATCTGTTAAATAAGGGTAGAGTCAGGCTCGTGACTCGACAAAAACAAGCGCTTCTTGGGAGGCAACCCATGTGTATTTGTTTTTTTTATTTTTTTTTTCATTTGTGTGTCGTATATCTTTTATTAATTGTTTATCCTCATGTTTAAATTTGTAAAAATGCTTTATTTTGTTTTTAACCTCGTCTTAATTACATATAAAGGTATTTTACATAAAGGATAAGTGTAGGGAGGATTACACACGCTTTCATAAGAAACGTGAACATGAGAATAACAATTAACTAAAAGATATATATGTTTGTTTGTTCGAGTCAAATGCTTGTATCGAGTCATAATGGATGTTTTTGCAGAAGTTTTTCCAGATTCTAAAGATGTAAATTTTCCAGAATTTTTTCCAGAAAATCGCAGACCAGTTTTTGTCAGGATAACCTGACGGCGTCAGGATTGCAACCTGACGGCGTCAGGAAGGAATAAAAACATCAGCTTACTTTTTCTCGTTTTCTGAGCTACTTGTAAAATTTTGGAATTTTCCAGATCTTAACTTTCAAAACAAATTCTGTAAACATCCATTCCACAAGCATTATATCCTAGTTTAAATCGAGTCTTATGTATATTATTACCGCCGATTTTACGTGAAGGTTTCGTTTGTTTTCTTCTAGTGTGCAGGTTTAGTTTGTCAAGAAGAAGTTACACAAGTTTGGAAGGAGCCTTTCACGCAAAAAAACTCTTCTTGGAAAAGATTTAACCACCACTTTTTACGGATCCTACTGAGCTAATCAGGGGAGTATTAGTTTCTTTCGTTTTTAATTACCTTCTATTATCATAACTTTGATACTTTCGGGGAACATTGGGGACAATGTTCAGTTTAAGTGTAGGGAGGGAAAATAAAACGGGAACTTTGAAACTATGCTTATCCTTGACTGTTTGCTTTGTCCAAGTGTATTTGTGTAATAAACCATGAGAAAATGTAGGTTAGGGTAATTTTAGCCAAATTTAAAATTTTTTCATGACGTATAGGAGTGGGCCATTAGTCTTAACAAAAGCGTCTCATGGATAGGAAGTTGCATGACTAGCACAAAAACCCTTACCACCTAAATTCCACCCAAAATGTGAGGATCGCCCTTAGATTAGAAGGAATTAAAGCATTCATCTTTAATGCTTAGAGTGTGAACCGGTAGTATATTAGATTCTAGAACTTGTTTTGTGATGCATTCCGAGATCGCAAGTGAGGCTACACTTGTGTAGTTAGGAATAACTAAATGATAAGAGGCATTAGGATAACCCTTGTTTAATACCTGTAATATAATTACTTCTTCCATATCGGTTGAGTAATTCCCCCACACCCTTTGCGTTGTACTCATCTTTAGTACACGATACCCCTAGTTAACCCCTCAGAGCCTATCCTTTTCGCGGTTCTCGTGATATTTCGGTTTTTCCGGAATATCAATGAAGAGCATTGTTTACACCCCACCCCCAAATATACACCCAAATCGCCTTAGCCTACCTTTATTGCACTCACTTTTAGTGCAAATTTATGTTATCACCCAAAACCCTTAGTTCAATTATCTGGTTGCTTGCATGAGTTGCTAAGTCAAGTCATATCCTTTGTATACAGTTTTGGGATGATTGGGATTCATGGGAAAAGTTAAAGTTTATGAAACATAGGAAAGAGAACGTTAAACTCAAATTCCCTTTGTTTGCATAATAATGTACTCCAAGTGTTTTGATCTTTTCAATTCGGGTCAAATTAGTGTTAGAGTAATAAAAACTCAAGTGTAGGGATGTGTCTATAAATCCTTATCATTTTGATGTACCGTAGAGGATGGTAGAGTAAAAGTGTATGCAAAAAAAAAAAAAAAAAAAGAAAAAAAAAAATCGAAAAAAAATAGAAAAAGAAAAAAAAGAGAAAAAAAAAAATCGAAAAAAAATAGAAAAGAAAAAAAAGAGAAAAAAAAAGAGTGAAAAAAAAAAAAAAAAAAAAAAAAAAAAAAAAAAAAAAAAACCATACGGGCTACCATCCTACATCTATCTTTTAAATTATGTTTGTTTATTTTCGTTGCCTAGAGTTTTAGAGTGTCGAGTCTTGGCTTAGCAACGCCATTCTTCGTATACTTGCAACATAGAGATTTTTGACTATCCACCACTATATAGCCTATCCCACCAAACCCTTATTTCCCTACCGTAAGCCTAACGTTACAACCCTTTAAAGACCTCTTTGATAGTCTTTCCTAGGTGCTTACGCCAAAGCGACGGAGGTTTGATCTATTCTCAAGCCTATGGTAATCTATGTACTAGGACCGGTTAATGAGTGTTTATCTTCCATTTCCGATTTGTTATATTTCATATATACACCCGAGAGAGATGTGAGTATCCAAACACCCCATGTGAGGTGCTAGTATGTAATTTCCGTGCTTGTTATGACTTTTGCGGGGCTTATATGTGTTGTGGACCGTTTTGAATGGATGCTTCATGACCCCTAACTTATAAATTAATTGGCTAAAAGCACATTTGCTTGAGGACAAGCAAATACCAAGTGTAGGGATATTTGATAAGGTTTTAAAAGGTACCTTTTTGAGGGGTCATTTAAGCCCTTATTCGATCACTTTTGTATCCGTTATTGCTTAATATCGTTCCTTTTCACTTTTTAGGTCTCTTGAAGGCAAAATGCTGGAATGATGCTTATTTGGACGAAAAGGCGCGAATATATGAAGAAAATGGCCAAAGTCAGAATCGAGACACTCAAAGCTGCTGAAACATAAGGCGACGGCGTCACTGCATATCTGCGACGCCGTCGGTAAGGAATTTTGCGACGGCTCAGAGGCAAAATTGCATGTTTTCAAGGGACGACGTCAGGTTCTAAAGGAGTAGGCCGTCGCTACTCAGACGGCCTAGATGCAGCCAAGACGGCGTCAGAGCTGAAGGGGACGGCGTCACAGTCATAAGGTGACGCCGTCGCAAGGTTTACGTGGCCAAGACGAAACCCTAATGACGGCGACACGACGGCGTCACGAAACATAAGGTGACGCCGTCGCAGATGTAATCTTATATATAGAATCCGAATTTTTCAGTTTTTGAGTGTAGTCTTTTGGAGTAAAAACCTAAAACCGAACCAAGGCTTTCTTGTGCAGTATTTTAGGGTTCTAAACCCTATTATACATCAAGATAAGTATTTACTTCATTAATCTAATTATGTCTTTGATTATTTGTGTGTATGCTTGCATGTTCTCCATGTCCGGCTAATTTATTTGTGTGTTTGCTTAGGGAATATGAAACTTAATTATTGAATATTGATTGGTTGATACTTATCTTAGTTGACTAATGATCTAGAGTGCGCTAGATTATTCGTTGTGTACTTAATGCTTGAAATTTCTTTGTGAACTTTAGAATATAATTATCTAGGTAATTGTAGGATAAAGTATTCAAGGACAACCGTAGAGTAGGCGTCTATAAATCACTAGAGGATTTGTAAACAAGACCCTTTGGTAGTTTCAAAGAGTTAGGGAAATAAGCACGCCCTATAGCCTTAGAATCACAACGCAACTAGGAATAAGGACGTGACAAATCAACCATCAATAGGAGATAATTAAGGAGTAGTAAAACCTAAGTAAACACATCTTTAAACTATCATACGAGTACACATCAATTAGACATAGACTATCACAACCTTAGCTTAGATAATTAGATAATAGTAGAGTAATCGGTAGCAATACCAACCCCCCAAATCCAATACCCGAGATTCGTACCTTTTCATTTTCTAAAAAACATAAAAAGATAAAAAAATAATCTTCCTCAACCTCAACCTTAGCGTAGTAACTTCTCACTAGCATTCCTATTCCCCTAGAGAACGATATCAATACCCGTGGCTTACCCTAATTACTACACTACAACGATTAGGTTCACTGCCTAGGGTGTTATAAAACTTGCTCGAAGAAAAGGAAGTTTCCTTGACCCCGAACGACGCGTGTAGCGTTATCAATTACAATACGTTATCAACAACTAATCATAACATTATATGCTAAGAATGTAACGTGCTTACCTTTGATGAGTTGGAATGAACCATTGATTATTGAGAATTGAGTTTTATGAGATGAAAAAAAAAATATGTTTTACGTTTATTGTTTTAGAGTTTATATAAGTTATGAAACCTTAGATATTTTAGGAAAAGATATTGTTCTTAAATTTTTTAAAGTGAAGATTGAATGATATAATTTTTTAGAAATCAAAAGTTTGTTACCAATTAAGAAATACCGAAAATAGGAAATGATTTGAGTTTGTTTTTGTTTTTTTTTTTTTGTTTTTTTTTTTTAAATTTAAGAAGATTCAAACATAACTTTTAAGAGACGAAGTTTTGTTTTTAAAAAATTTGCATCAATGTAAAACATGTTTCCAAGAATATTAGGATGGTATTGCATATGTAAATACTGAATTGGTGTTGTCATGACAATAATAAAATTTAATTTTTTGTTCAACATAGTTTTCCTAAATGTCTTATTAAATGTTGTAAAACATCTAAAGAGCATTGAATCAAATGGTAACTAAAAATCAACATAATTAAAACGCCAAAAAGTGGCAACATTCATTAACAAAATCCATCTCCATGATACTTATAAAAATAACAAATGCTTTCATAAGAAAGCAAAAATATTGTTTGAAACAAATTATTCAAAATATAAAATTGTTCTTGCAAAATGCATAATGCCAAATAAAGAAACAAAATGATATCAACCATAGAGTGGTTGGGCTGGATATAATCTTCAGGTTCAATATTGACTTTGAACCAAATCTTGGGTAGTCTGTATACCTTCTTCACCATCAGGTTGATTGTCAATATCTTCCACATCAACAAACACACGTTGCTTCTTTTCTGCACTGCCTGATTATTCCCCTGTATCAGGAGTTGACTGCAAATCAATGGCACGGCCCTTCTTTGAATCGGACCTTGATCCACTCCCAGATGCATCACTATGTCCGGTAGGTGACTGAAAATCCAACACGCGGCTTAAACTTGCATCAGACATTGTTACCTTCTTTATAAGAGTAAAAGGTGTGGCGAACTCCTGAGTTTGCACCTGATAAAAAACATACATTAATAAAATATATGCTGGCACTAAAAAGTTGAATGTTTGTAATAATTGAATATCTTATATGATAATTTACCTCATCAGGGACATCATCAATCACGTCTTCATCTAAAAACTCATTCTTAAAATGGTTGATAAATTCAACATTCTCAGAAAAACCGTCACACCGGTATGTGTGATTGTTGTAGTTGACATTGTACTCAGAGAAGTAGATCTTAAAGAGACATTTCTTGCCTAATATCTTGTCCAACTCCTGCGGCCAGTATTCGTCTGGATCCATACCATGCTTCTCCATCAATTCCCATGCAGTATGCCCAGTAAGCTTGTAAAATTTGTTGTTAAACAAAAGCAACTGGGTCAGATCCCGACTCATCAATCAGCCTTACAATGACCTTAAACCTTTCATAAGAAAATAACCAAAAACTTAAGATTACATAATATAAAAGACAATGGATAATCTTTGTTAATGATTGTTACCTGGATGCAGCCTGGACAGATCCATGATCCTCGCAAATAAAAGCATGTTTGCGATTCCTTCCCTGTTCAACATGAGCTCTTTTGTTGCACTCTTTGCATGCGGTGTAGGCCCAACCATTTGTGGACCCTGTGTATTGTTGCCAAAATAATACAATGTGAATCCTGCATTTTATAGTTCAAAATTAGTATATTGAATAACTGCAAACACGTTACATACAATTTCTTAATATTTAATAATCAAAATCAGTAACATACCGGTTCATACTCACGAATCAACCCAACAAACTTTTTCACACAACCATGGAAAAACTCTGATATGTTTTGAACCTTAACCTCTGGCGAGAAAACCGCAATCTTCAACTGATCAGCCTGAAACCCCTCACGCTGTTGAACCCTAAAATACATTACAAAAACCGAAAATAACATTTGTGTTACTAACAATAAAATATTCAATCGTTGAAGTAAAGGAGTTAACAAACAGATAATAACCTTGTTTTGAATGAAACAATCTCTGGTATATCACGATTGATATATTTCTTTGAACCAAATAGAGCATTGTGAATAGCGGCAGTACCTCGTATGTGAAAATTTAAGACATATAGTCAAAAATGAATGAATTACGAAATGATCAATTTCCTGCTAAATCAGTACATTCAATTTTTGAAATGAAGAACAATGCACTTACCGTCCCAATACTTCACTTTACCAAGCTGAAGTATAACTACCAAATGATCAATTTCGGCACGCTTACTTGAATATGGATCCCACATGCTCGCCCATTGGTCCCAGAAAGTCAAGTTCAAACGATTGGCCCTGTAATTTATGTGAAACATAGGATAGTTAAATAAATACATAAAGAAATCATTAACATAAAAATGTTTAAAAAATTAAATATCATTGCTAAATGTATACTTACTCAGCATCCTCAACGACAACTGTTCTACGAAACTTTTTACCAGCAGCAGACATAACAGGAACGCTCTCCTCGATACCAATTACGGAACCAATGATATCTATTTACATAATTCATGAATAAAATCGGAAAACAATATTAGTATCATTTTTAATCAGGGAAAATAAAATTGATATTATTCGTAATGGATCAAGTACGTACCAATAGCATCATTGTCGTAGTACTGGTGATGTTCAGGATCATGTAAATGACTATATGGTTCAAAAATAAAACCATATGTGTTGGTGTCAAAAGGTTCCGTACGTGTAACAATTGTTGTCCTGTAGAAACTTACTTTGAAACTATAACAACCCGCAATTTTCCAAGTCAACATTTATTACTAATCTCAAATTAATTATTTGAAGTTTACACGAGTATGTTCTACGTATGACTTTTTTAGTTAAATCGCGTAATTCGGAAAAACAATTTTAAACGTCAACCGACACTAGACGGAGCTAGGTCTACCTAATTTTACACCCTAGGAATAATATGAACCGATTTTATAAGTCTACGTATTTTATTTTACGAATTTATGTAAAACGCCTTTGTTTTTGCATTTCACCTCATGCATGCATGAAACGATCACACACCAACTTTACAATACCATAATACACATCTATACTTATACTTGTACAAATATATATATATATATATATATATATATATATATATAGAGAAGGGATCCGGTAAGAAGAAAAAATAAAATAAGAAGAATAAGAAGAATTTCTAACCACACATTTCAAATAGGAGGGAGAAATTTAAGGGGAGATGCATCTATTTTTGTAGGTGCATCTGAAATGAGTGGTTGTGGTTTCTTCTTATCATTCTTATTTTAATTTTTTTTCTTATTTGATCTTAACTCTATATATATATATATATATATATATATATATATATATATATATATATATATATAGTAGGGATCCAGTGAGAAGTAAATTAAAATAAGAAGTTGTGAGAAGTGACCAAAACCAAGCATTTGAGATGCAACGACTTGCATTGGATGAATTTCTATTCATATAGATGCAACATCTTGAATTTCGAAAGTTAATTTGATGTATAGATGGTGCAAATTGATTTTCATGATTTTGGCACGTGAAGAGGAACAAAAAACAAGAAAAATCATAAAATGCATCTAATATACGTATATGCATCTAATTAAAAGCTAGAAAACACATTATTGTGCGTTATAATGCATCTAAGATTATAGGGATGCACCTAATTTAGGTCGATGCATATCGGATTTGCGGTTATAGTTCTTCTTATTCCTTCTTATTTTAAGTAATATTCTTATTTGATCATAACTATATATATATATATATATATATAATCAATATCCCTTCCCTCCCCATGTGATGTTCGGCTGAATATTAACCAAAGAAGCAAAGGGGGCATCAAAGACCAAACCTTGAACTTACAACTTACTCATTTAGTATATAAGGACCTTGTTTGACCAAGACTTTTGCTTTCTCTTCTGCCCACCTTATACCAGCCAAAGTTTCCTACACAAAGCACAAAGGGTTTTGGACTTTTGCCATATAAGTTGGTTAACATGCTTGTAATCTTCAAAAGTGTATTCAAACTACCAAAAATACAATTATAAATAGGACCTCAATTATAGCACTTCCCACACTTGCAAAAATCACCATAAAAACTTCCTCTTGTTACCTTATATTCGGCAGCAAAGAAGCCCCAAGGGAGGAGCAAGTAAATTTTCTTGGGTATTTGATTGATTAGTGTAGTTATATTGGGTTATTGGGAGCTTGGTTTACTAGTGTGTTTGTAGTTTGCTTACCACCACCTTTGACACATCTTTGTAAGGGTATACTTTCACTATTTCTTTTCTTCAAATTACATACACATTTACATTATTTACATACTAAGATTAACACCATCATATGTTGTGTAAAATGTTATATTTAAAGTGTAAATTGTAAAAATATGATGTCATATGTTAAAAACAAGATTTTATGTGATAAAAATAAGTCACTATGTTTAAATTTTGATTTTTACGCTCTTGGTAATTAGTGGAAGGAACATTTGGTTAGTTGATGTTGTTATTGAATGTTAGAGATGATGGAGAATATGTTTTAGGGATTGGAGATGTTGGTGATTGGATTTGTGGTTAATAAAGTGTTAAAATGTGTTAAAAAGATGGTTTTTACGAAAATTAGTTACTAGCCATTACAAAATGACTTCTACAGAAAAATCGACATCAAAACAGTAGGTTAAGAGTATATTGCTAGGAAGTAGACTAAATAACGTAAACGTGAGCGCTTGTTGCACTAAAAACGGTTTTATAACGAAAAAGATATGTTTACTTGAAGTTATGTCGAAAATAAATACAGTTGCTGTCCTAAATTGGTTTTTACAGAAAAACGCGTTTATATTTGATAAATTTTGACTTAATAATGAAAACATGGTCATTTGAATCACCAAACATTTCACCAAGTGTCGAGAATAGTTTTCTGTGTGACCATGTTAGTGTCCATTTTTCTTAAAGTTAGGGTCTGAATTGGAAAAATAATGCCAATTAGACATAGTTAGTCCACGCGGTTTAGTTTCCAGAAAGTCCAACCGCTCATCAAACGGATTAATAACAAATAATTTATGGCCTTGTCAACTTACCCGAAAACTGTCCAGAAACACCAAAAACAGGCTGAGCACCCGACTTGACGACAATTTTTATGTGGGATCGATTCCGATTGATCCGAGGTTCACTTCCAGACTTCTGTAGACCTTACCTCCAACTTTCCAAATCTACTGAGCTGGACCTAAAATACTAAGTTATGACTGTTTTACAGCTCGTGAAAGTACGCCACTTGGTCATTTTTGAAAGTTTATAAATAATGTTGATTTTCATTAAACTTTGACATAAAACCTTATTTTTCATTTAAAACTTAAACGCACCATATTTTGGTGATAAAAACTTACAAAATGCATATGCACGACATACATAACATGGGAACGACCTAAATTGCATTATTTTACATTAGGTCGCGGATAGGGATCTTGCATCATTTGCGTGCCAACGCTTGTTTACCTACTTTTAGCATTCGCTTGAGCTGAGTTTCATAGCCTCTATTTTACTTGTTTCCAAATACTTTTGGGGGAGAATACATGCTTGTTTTTACTTAAATCCAATACTTGTTTTACTTGAATACGATACTTGCTTACTTAAAACATTACTTCCTTTACTTAAATACTTGTTTGGTTTCTCGAATACACTATTTATTTCACTCGTTGCATACTTAATTATTTTCTCTTGAACGCAAGTACAAAATTTCTGTTGCATGCTGGTCTAAGTCCCAATAACCGAATTACTATTACTATGCCCATTATCATGAACCGTTAGTTACTCTTTTGTGAGTAAGCGCAAATGCTATCAATAGATCTATTGGGGTTGACACCCCCGTCCATAGTAGGATAAGCTCTACTGACCATTAGTACGAGTCGCACGGACGCATATTATTTGAGTAAGTCACAAGTGTGCGGGTTATACACTTTTATTCGGGCAATCATTACTATGTTAACGTTTCGGTGTCATGAGCTTAGACCGTATAATACTTTATTTCGTGCCATTGGGTTACATTGGTCACACCTTACAAAATCTTGTGGTTCACTATTACATTTACTAAATGACAAATCTTCACTTCCAAGACATTGTGGGTTACACAATGATCTAATTTCTTTCAAAACGTTGTGGATTAGAAAATGGTATAAATTTTATGATATTACGAGAGATGCAACGATTACTAAATTCTTTTGATAAATATTTCTCTTATATTACATTACTTTTCACTCAAACCTATGAACTCACCAACATTATGTTGACCCATTTTAGCATGTATTTCTCAGGTACTTGATTTTGGTATGGTTCAGCATTCATGAAGTCTCATTTAGAGGTCATTCTCTATAACTTGATCTCTGTATTATGAAGTAGCACCCCAGTGATGATGCCTTCCGATGCGGTATTTTTGGGGGTGTTACAGAAACGATGTAGTAACAAAGGAAGTTTCCCACCATTCTCAGCTATACCAAAATTGGAAATGATGTCCTCTTCGAACAACGGCTCGAATTTGAACATAAACTCCTTCTTGATATACACCTGGATCCTTGTGTTCTGAATTACAAATAAGATATGGTTAATAAAAACATCAAAAAGTATTATGAATCTACTGTATACATAAAAA
This sequence comes from Chrysanthemum seticuspe, assembly GCA_019973895.1. Taxonomy (NCBI): domain Eukaryota; kingdom Viridiplantae; phylum Streptophyta; class Magnoliopsida; order Asterales; family Asteraceae; genus Chrysanthemum; species Chrysanthemum seticuspe. The sequence continues at coordinate 359,172,379 of BPTQ01000009.1, forward strand.
AGAGGATAGTGTACATACATCTGCGTTTTGCAGAACCAAATCAAGGCTGTATGGATAGTGAGCAGCATTCATTTTGTGCGAATGCCAAATTGATATACATCTTCCTTGCACAGATATGTCATCATTCATAGGATTTACATCTTTGATAGGTGTTATTTTCCTATCCTCGCCATTACCTGACATATAGTAACACAGATGAACGCATATTAATGAACCTACAATTCTAATGGTTTTACAATTCTAATGGTTTTACAAAAGAAACTACATATGCTTTTGAGACACTAAAACATATTAAAACAATGTTTAACATAATGGATGTTTAACATAATAAAATAAAGGGCAAATTGCATAAAAAGGTACCCATCTTATGTACAATTTCAATTAAAGGTACTACTCTTTTTTTTTCTCAATTTAAGGTACCAAACTTTTTTTTTTTTGCTGTTTTAGGTTTTTTTCTAACTTCCGTTAACAATTTCGTTAGTAAATTACAAGTTTGGTCCTTAAGTTTGTATAGGCATTTCATGTTTGGTCTACTTTCGTCCTTTTTTGTCTGTTTTTATACGTTTTCGTCCGTTTTTGTCTGTTTTACATATTTTCGTCCGTTTTTTGCACGTTTTCGTCCGCTTTTACACATTTTCGTCGGTTTTTACACGTTTTCGTCCATTTTTACACGTTTTCGTCCGTTTTTGCACGTTTTAGTCCGTTTTACACGTTTTCGTCTAGTTTTACACGTTTTTGTCCGTTTTTGCACGTTTTCGTCCGTTTTTACATGATTCTGTATGTTTTTGCACGTTTCTATCTGTTTTTACACGTTTTTGTCTGTTTTTACACGTTTTTGTCTGTTTTAACACATTTCGTCTGTTTTTGCACGTTTTCGTCTATATTTACACGTTTTCGTCCGTTTTGCATGTTCTCGTCCGTTTTAACACGTTTCCATCCATTTTTACACGTTTTCAAAACGGGCGAAAACGTGTAAAATCAGTCGAAAACGTGTAAAAACAGACGAAAACGTGCAAAAATGTGTAAAGTAAGACGAAAACGTGTAAAAACGGACAAAACATGCAAAAACTGACAAAAACGTGTAAAATCAGACGAAAATGTGTAAAAACGGACGAAAACGTGCAAAAACAGACGAAACCGTGTAAAGATGGACGGAAACGTGTAAAAACGGACGAAAACGTGCAAAAACAGATCGAAACATGCAAAAACGAACGAAAATGTGCAAAAACGGACGAAAACGTGTAAAACATACAGAAACGTGTAAAACGGACAAAAACGTGAATAGATAGACAAAAACGTGTAAAACCTGACGAAAACGTGCAAAAACGAACGAAAACGTGTAAAAACAGACGACTACGTGTAAAAACGGATGAAAACGTGCAAAAACGGACGAAAACGTGTGAAAATGGATGGAAAAGTGTAAAAACAGACGAAAAAGTGCAAAAACGGATCGAAACGTGCAAAAACGGACGAAAACGTGTAAAACGAACAAAAACGTGTAAAAACGAACGAAAACGTATAAAAACGGACAAAAACGGACGAAAATAGACCAAACATGAAATTCCTATACAAACTTAAGGACCAAACTTGTAATTTACTAACGAAATGGTTAACGGAAGTTAGAAAAAAACCTAAATCGGCACAAAATAGTAGTACCTTTAATTGAAATTGGACATAAAATGAGTAGTACCTTTAATTGAAATTGGACATAAAATGAGTACCTTTTTATGCGATTTTGCCTAAAATAAACTGCACATAAACATAATACACATCATACCTAAAAAAATCATACAAAAACAAACATAATGCACATACATTCAAATAAAGAGAATACAAAATAAACATGATAAACACATATTCAAATAAGGATTTACAACCATAACATCATAACTAAAAACATCATGCCAATAAACATCTTACGTGAATAAGAGGCATTAAACAAAATAGTAAGACATTAAGCAGAATAGTAAATACAAATATGATTTGGTAACAAATTATAAACTATGGAACCAAAAAATGTATAACCTCCTGATCCTCCAGAATTGCCAGAACCACCAAAACTCTTAGATCCGCCAAAACCTCCAGAGCCTCCAAAACCTCCAGTTTTTCGAAAACTGCTACATGGCACGGATGGACTTTTTTGGTATCCCATGTTACCACTCTTTCTAAAACCCTTATTCATAACTACCTTTTTGATATGTACAGTATATGTGGAATGATTGATGTGGTGTTAGATGATTTTGTAGTTATTTATAGATACAAATTAGGGTTTTGAATGTGGCATTGAGAAATATATAAACAAATTTTTCAAAATCAATTTCATCCGTGATTTTTGTGATATGGATCACAATTTGAATTTGGAACATATTGATTGAGATATGAATAGTTGACTGAGATTAAAAATGGTTTCAAGAATTGTGAGAGAATTTAGGAGTTAAATGATTCGGTTTCACAGAATAGCTAACATTTAGGGGAGGATTTGAATCGTTTAATCCCGTTGTTGTTATCAATTTTGTTTTTCAAAGTGTACTCACAAAAACGAAGCTGATCTGGTGGTAGGAGTGTTGTAACATGTTCCAAGTGACCAGGGTTCGAATCTCCATAGTGGCATTTTTTTTAACAAATACCACACGACACAGCAGCAATGTTGGCATTGCAAGTGCCAAGTAGCATTAAGGTGGCATTGACATGTCATTGTACATGCTTTTAAGCATCAAGTACAACTCGTACTTAGCCTCATATATAAGTAAAGATATATATATATATATATATATATATATATATATATATATATATATATATATATATATATATATATATATATATATATATATATATATAGGATTACATACTTATCCCCCCACTTGAGATGAGCATAAGGAGAATACTAGGGGTTCTTCAATGATCTTCAATAAGATGTCTTTGATTTGGCACGTTTTTTGAAACTTTGACTTAAACCTTGAACTAAGGCGAACAATGACTTCAAGATCAAAAGATAAGACTACACGGTTGGCTAAGGTATAAAGGTGTAACGAAAATACGGGTTAGAAAATGATAGGATAGGTTCAAATAGGTGTAACTAGGGGTATCTTGCATTAAAGGTGAGTGCAACAAAAAAGGGTTAACACGGAGGTCAAAAAGTCAATGCGACTAGTCGATAAACGCACACAAGTAAACACATATGGGCTATTTGGGTTTAATCCTAAAAAATTTGCCTTTTTCAAATTGTCTTTTCAAAGTGCACCAAGATAACTCGATACACTACTCTTCTATGGTCTCGAAGTGATGTAAAAGCCAAGTTATAAAGTATACAATACTATCGGCACACTCAATATTTGGTAGATTTTGGTAAAATAGGGGAAACGGAAAAGCTAAATCTCACCAATGACATTAAGGGTTATAGTGTGCTTGGCTATATGTAATCCTAGATTGGTTAAAAATATGAAGAAAAAAAAATTCAAAAGAGCTTAAAATTTTTAAAACCAACTAGAAAATTAGGGCAAGTAGGCCAAGTAATCAAAACACTTCATTTCTATTCCTATCCCCCACTTGAAGTGTACAAAGTCCCATTTATACGAAAAAAGGAAAAAGAAAATAGAAATGAAAAATAACCAAGAAAGAAATAAACTCCCTTCTCAAATGCTTGCCCAAGATGTATCACTAAAGGTTGAAGATGGGTCAGAAGGTTGCTAATGCGTATCTTATCTGGTGACTACCCCTTAACTATAATGCCTCCAAAAAATTCTTCCTGCCCACTGGTTATGGCGTAACTAACGTAAATGGTTACGCCATAACTACATCACAGTTTCAAAACATGCACAGAAATACTAGGAAATTTTTTACCTGTAGGTACAATTGATTTACCGCAACACAAGTATCCTAGTTTAATAGTTATTACAGACATAAGTTGTTTTGAGATTGTTTTGAAATTGTTCAAATAACAGAGGAATCAATCGTCCCTGTGGTGGTCATGATCCATCGAATGAAATGGAGGCTGGTCATAAGGGGTGCTTGTGGTGCTACCAGGAGTTGGTTGTGCCTGCATAAACGCCACTCCTTGCTGGATGCCGATATCAGGAATGTTGGGCTGGTACACGTAAGTTGGTCCATGCCATAGTGGATGGTTCAGGTGTATCTCCTGAAGCATTTGGCTCGTACGGTCCGCGCTCCAGCTGAAAAAGTCTTGTTACAGCTACTGCACCTGATCAAGTGTACCTGAAAAACCCTCAAACTGATTAATCAATCTATATAAACCCACAGTGAGGCCATCAATCTTCTCGTTGAAGTGGGTTGCCATCCCTTCGAGCCTCTCATCAATCACCTGTAACCTATCCCCTACATTCACATGTGCCCTACGTCGACCCCTAGGCATACGCTCCTTGGCCTCCCATTGGCCACCACTCGGTCCAGCACCACTAGCTTCCCCGACTTCTCTCCTCGGGGCTATCTTCATCAACTCAACTTCACCAAGCACATTTTGGGTACAAATCCCAAACTCCAGCAGCTTATTAAGCCCAAGCAAACTAGTTTCCCTACCACGGGTCACCCAAGGCAAGGCCTCATCCGACATCAACCCATAACTCCTAGCCAACCTACCAATGAAGTGAGCCCCTTGAATCGGACTCTTCTCAGAGATACCCTTTACCCCATTAGCCATAAACCTTGCCAAATAATGGGGGACATCAATGTGATTGCCCCCGTCCATCCCATGCAAGAGGTATAGGTCATCCATGGTCATTTTTTCTTTTGTAGAATGTCTTGCTTTTATAGAACAAGCAATGAGTCTGTGCACAAGTCGGCGAATTGGGCTCCTAACCAAGGTGTAAGTAGGTCGGTGCTTCAAGTTGTACCCTGGCACAGCAGAAATGTGGTTGAAGTACTCAGTGGGATCGTAGGTATCGGGCCTATGCCTCTAAAAAGTCTTGTAAAATTCATCAAAAACATCAGTGCTCAACTCCTCCTGCGTGTACAAACCCATTCTAACAAGAAACTCATTCAACGTCAACTGCCTTTTCTCTCCTCCTAGCTGAAAACACAATGCAATCTGGTCATCATTGTTAATCTTAATCTTGAACTCCACAGTCTCCAGAAACTCATGAACATACTCGTGAATTATTGGCTCATTTATCCTAAAGAGTCTCAACCAAGCATTGCAAGTAAATGAACCCTCGGAGCTTATAAACTTGATTTTACAGAACTTCCTAAGCTTCCTACCAGCAGACCCATTATCGATTCCATCAAATGCCTCGAAATCAAGAGCTTCGAGCTGATCAATCTCTTTTCTCGACAGCTTCAAATAGTCCTCCCTGCATAGCTCCCTTATTTCTTCATCTTCGAATGCCAAGAACCTGACCCATTCAGCGAGTTTGTTGTTGTTGTTGCCTGAAAGGAAAACAAACATCAGTTAGAATTCGTCTACAGACGTGGTTATAGCGTAACCAACATCACAGGTTTTGTCGTAACACTACAGACATGGTTACGGCGTAACTTAACCCATAGGTTACGCCGTAACATTCCCCAGAAGCTCAGCACAGCACAAGGTTACGATTTAGCAATAGATTACGCCGTAACCATCAATTTTATCCCAAAGGTAAAAAGAATTATCAATTTTCAACCTATTAGTGCTGAGGGACCGCGCCTAAACAATTAGGTTCATGTTTGACCCAAAAACCGCTCAAACTAGGTCAAAACATCCCAAACGACCAATAATGATATGACACGAATCAAAATAACATGGGGAAATCATAATAATCATATATTACCAAGCCAGTAGCAATAATAATAGTGAAATAAGCAAGATCCCCAAATATGAAAACATAAACCCTAATTGAATATTTGAATGAAATGAATCAAAAAGAGTTGTAATAGATCTTACCAACTATTGCTTGATTGTGGGAACGAAGAAATCTTCACGAAAATTTTTGAAAATTTTTTACTGTAGATGTGGGCGGTGAAAAGTTGTGTGTGTTGGTAAAAACTAGTTTTCATCCGTATTAGGGTTTTATACCGCCCGGTTGTTACGGTGTAATTAGAGGAAAGAGTTACACCGTAACTAATTTTTAATCATTAAAATTTCATTATTATTATTATTTAATGGTTACGTCGTAACTCTTATTAGAGGTTACGCCGTAACTAATAGCTTCAAAGAATGAATGAGGAAAATTGCAATACGAGAGATTGAAATACGTACCTTATATGGTTTGGAAGTACTCGTGTCTCTTACTTAGGTAAATATAATAGTTCATACCTTAGATCTTTCGTTAATTGCTTTTCGGCAGCGGCGCGAAAAAGTTGGTGTGCTATTTCATCCTGCTTTTAATATTTATAAAACTTAGACAAACTTATAATAAACACATACTAACAGGCAGAGAACCCGATCAGATGAAGTAAAGCCTCAGGTAAATCTGAGTGTAGTCCCAAGAGAGCTGTGACCTTGAAAGAACTAAGATGATTAGAAATAATATTGATATGATATGACATGATTATTCCAATCACACAAACACAAGAATTTAGGATAAAGAGATAGAAAAGCAAAGCTTAATAAAGAATACAAATAATGAACTGATTCTCGATATAAGGGTTCACTATAGTGGTTAATTATAGCCAGACTCCTTTGGTCAATTCATCATGGCCTATGGTTCTTAGATTCCTCACCAAGATGAACAGGTCACCCGGGATCATTCGGCAACCTAAGAGCATTCATTAAGGGCCAAATCTACTAGATCTAGTCTATAGAAACCCAGCCGTTAGGAACTTAGATTTCCCCTAGCTTCTTAAATACCTCCACTTGATAGGTGATCATTTGGTCAGTTCACACATGAAGAGTGGTTGTACTATGGCCAATTCCTTCCATACATCGCGACCTATTAGACTGAGGTCAGCTGGTCAATTCTCCCAGCCATTTAGATACTAACAAGCTTATAATATTACCAAAACTAGCAATCTATGACAAGAGTAGTAAATGTCTATAAAGAAATAAAGAGAAGATCAATAACATAAATGCAAACTTAAATTAATGACATGAATTCATAATATAAACCCTAGAAAAATATAAAAGGAATTCAAACTCGAATACAACGGAAATCGTAGACGAGAACTTCGTTATTCATACTCCTAAACCATGATTCTTCTTTTGTGTTTGATCTCCCCAAACCCTAGAAAGGTTTGGGAAAGGAGAGATACCTATAACTGATGAAAATTTAGTCTATTTATAGGCTCGGATACCAGTTACGACGTAACATTTATTACTAGTTACGCCGTAATTCTTCAAAATCTTGTACTTATCAATGGTTACGGCGTAACCTGAGCTGAGGGTTACGCCGTAATCTTTGTAAATCTGGTGCTTATCGGCTGTTACGGCGTAACCTGAGCTGAGGGTTACGCCGTATCCTTTGTAAAGTTGGTGCTTCATAATCAGCGGTCTTGTTACGGCGTAACTTTACTCCATTGTTACGCCGTATTCTTCATGAGCTTGATTATGGCGTAACTTCATCACTAGGTTACACCGTAGTTGTGAAAGAAAATCATCCTTGGGCTTAGAAATGTACAATTACCGCTTCTTTGCATGAAATAGTTCCTGAAATGAAATGATAAGGAATAAGGATGTTTCTACCAGCATTTTACTCATAATGTGACGATAAAGGGGGAAGTTAACGCTTAGAATATAAGGATTATTTGATGTTATCAACCCACCAAGAGGGTGATCCTTTCACTAAAGTGGGTGAAATTGATGTTTCTGATAGTGATGACGAGGTACTTCCAGATGATAACCCCATGGCGCAATATATTTCATCTGCATGTGGTGGTTATGACCTTGAAGATGACTATGATGACTACATGAATCAAATATACGATCTCCCTCAAGCTATGGATGAGTACTATAATGCTGATTTCAAGATCCAAGGGCGTTGTAGGAAGTAATTCTTGTGGTGTCTAATGTGTTTACTTATTATCTTGTGATTTGTGGTTTGTTTCTTTTCTAGAAGATAGGAAGTGGATTGATATGCAAGATTGCCTATGTAACGGGCTGTGATATGGGATATCACCCATATCCGTTGTACTTAAACGGTTTTTTGGAGTAATGTATTTTATCGGGTCGTTGTGACCTTTTAACAAAAAAAAAAACATATATAGCTATTATGGAGATATTTTTCATTGTTTTTTTTACATATAATTCTTTTTGTTGTAATATATATAGCCATTATGGACCTATTCACTATTTATTTATGTCCGATCAAACTTCGTCATGTAATATAAAGAAGCGAACCCGCCCATCGGGCCGGTTAAACGAAGCTAGTATTATAATATAGAACATAATGAAATATAATATGAATACAAAGCAAATACAAGATACAACAATCATATAGATATGTCCCATTAAGAGAATTCGAGATTAATATAATCCTCATCATCGCTTTTTACTCTATGATTTTATTTGTTCCGGACGCAAATTGTGACATTGGGCTTCCTTGCATATATTCCAACATAAAAAGTCACTTTACCCTGCAATAATGTACGTAAAAGAATACACGGTTAAGGAAAGAATGCAATTACTACTATTTAAACCGATCATACAAAAATAAAGAAGGTTATAGATGTAACATACTTGGTGCAGTCCGTATCAATACTGATCGCGTATGGTAATCTTACCAAACACCTATCTGGAAGAAGGAGAGCCTGTTGGGGATTAATGTCCTTGTTATTTCTAACAGCTTCCGTTAGACAATAACAAGTTGTCTGTTTGTATAAAAAAAAAAAAAAAAAAACCCTAAAAAGTATCTCTCTGGCGACGCAATACGATCATCCTTC